>CATIWR010514730.1:0-27023 GCA_949677035.1 Omphalea diandra | reverse complement strand
GGTTGTCTTATCCACCGCAGAAGCTGAGTATGTAGCAGCGGGTTATTGTTGCACCCAAGTTCTTTAGATTAAACAATAATTGAAGGATTTTGGCAAAGTAGTTGATCACATTCCCATTAAATGTGATAACACAAGTGCTATCAATCTCTCTAAGAATCCCATCCAACATTATAGAAGTAAGAAAGAAGATGAAATCACATTATAAGTTATGGAATTTAATTGCTTGGTAAGGATAGATACATGAGTTTCTAATGACTTGAGAGAATCCATGTCATAAATTTCAATCTATGTGCAATACTCAAAAATAAAAAATACAAATTATACAAAAACAAAAAAAGAAATTTTGAATTAACATAGAAATAACAACTTAATATTAATGTCTTCAATTCATGGTAACAACACTAAAAAATTGATGTTATGAGTGTATGCGAAGTGTAAAATACCCTTAAACTACAAGTGCATGGGTCGTAAGTAGCGTAGTGGATAAGAGTACAAATATCATTCCCACGATGATTAAACATAAGTAGTAAGTATCTTCTTCTTTGTATTATGTAGAAATCCTAAGTATAATAAGGTTTAAACTAAGAATTAGGACTAAGTAAACTATAAACAAGGTAATTGCAAAGAAAATAATAAAAAAAAGTTAGACAAGGATAAAGAAAAAAAGTTAGCTAATGATTCAACTTCATTTATGGGTTCTAACCTTTCATTTAACTGATTCGTCATCTAGTGTTATAATTAGATTACTTAAGTGATTAATTAATCTCTCTTGAGTATCAATTAACATACAATAACATGTTAAACTAAAAGTCCCTCAACGTAATAATTAACTACCATGTTATTATCAAATAATGTAAGATCTTAATGATAACAACAAAATAGTAAGGTCTCATAACACATAGTAGATTAAGGGAATCATTGAAGGTCCATTTCATGAAAAGAATCTCTAGATAGTCAGTTCACAAAACTCAATATGATTAAGATCCCTTTAATCAATAAGTATACATTCTCATAATGACTGCTAACACAATGATGAATAAAATTGTAGAACTTATATTAGAAAATGAAAAGAGTAAACAAGATCATCTATAACTCTAGCTTATAAAATTTGCTCATAATGGAAGAAAAAGAAAAAAGGAACAATCAACCTAATGATACTAGAAGCCATGGACTTTATCTTTAAGGTCTTACTTAAATGTCCCTAAGATCTCCTTATTTGCTCTTTAGCCTTTGCTTGAAGCTTTACCTCTTCCTTTAATTGATTTTTTGGCTTGTTTGATGGTATTTGATGGTTATTGATTATGAATTTCATACCCCTTTACCCCTATTGATAGTGCCTTTAATGCCTAAACTAAGTTAAAAGTTTTGCAGGTTGAAAGAGGATATAATTGCAAATGATTTGAAGGCCCAAAAATTACATTTTCAAGGTTGCACATGTGTGCATATATATGCATGAGCATGAAACTAAGTAGTTCCAAATGGATGCCTTTGTGACTCATTTTCACAAGGAAATGTAAAAGAGGCATGCATATACGTGCTAGGATAAAATTCAGATTTTGAATGACTACTTAGGCATAAGCATGCTTGTGTAAAATTTCAACCCACTTTTGACCCTAATGGCTATCGAATTATCCTAAGCATAACATATGAAAGTTGTAACCTTAGTTGTTAGCTTTCGAATGTCTTTTAAATTACCTCATTTAGAGTTCTATATAGAGAGTTATGCCTAAAAGATTAAGTAGTGATCCAAAATTGCAAACATGAAACTATGGTTGCCTTGTATCTCATCATTTCTCTCATTTCTTCCTTTTTTGACCAATAAAAGATAAATATACTTTATAATGCATTTTTATATGCAAATTTAATGTAGCAACATCATATGAAAATTGTATGAACTCATGCACCAAAGAAGGATAAAATGGGAAATAGGTGGAACAAGAGTAGGAAATAGCAAAGCCTTTTAATCTTATTTTTCAAAATTGTTTAAAGTTGTAGATCACTCATCAAGGGAGAATCTTTTAGATTCATGGAATGTAAAAGTTACAAATAATATGAATTGATCACTTATAAAGCCTTTTACTAAGGATGAGTGTTAAACCTCAAGGTTCCAAGTCTTGTTTTGATGATTACAAATAAGTCAAAAAGCTAGCCTTTGTCCAAGTTATTTGTGTTAGAACATACAAATACATTATAATTGAAAACTCCATGTATTAGAGAGTGAAAAACAAGGCAAATTCAGCTTAACAAACCAACAGGTGTTGTCTACTTCTAACAGGCATTATGGACCTATGAATAGACATTAAAGATATCAGAATAGATGTTGGAGAAATACTCCAACTTGACTATAGCTTTTTAAACCTCTCAATATGTATCGCCCATATTCCTTACTTGCATTATACAACTAAGTCACAACTATGCACATTTTACCTCATAATGTGCATTGTTCTTATTATCACAATAGGCATTGCACTTTCGCAACAAGTGTTGGACATAGTGCATTAAATTAAGGAAAATTCTCTGTTGGCCTAGTGCACCAAGAAGGGGGGTTGAATTGGTGGGAGATTAAAAATTAAAAAGAAGGTTAAGGTGTTTAGGAAGTTAAGAAGAAGAAGAGAAAAACCAACACAAAAAGTTCATAGTGGTTTGGGTGTTAACAAACCCTACGTCCATTCTTTAATTATTCACAATTAGATATTTCACTCAACTAAACTTGTGTTTTCAAGCTCACACCTAACTTATACAGTTGTATTTTATGGCTCACATAAAATCTTTACAACTTGTGTTTTTAGGCTCACACAAAAACCTCTTACAAGTATTTTGGATAGACTCACACTTTAACCTCTTACAAGAGTTTTGAATGCTCGGCTAACTTTCAGCCTACTTACAAAGGTGCTTATTACTCATACTAAACAATCAGTAACACATAAAGAAGAGTAAAAAGAATGAGTAGCAAATTGGCAATAGTTTTATTGCAATTAATTGAATTCTATTGCATTTACATTTGTTTGGAGGAGTATTTATAGCAAACATCCACCAAAGAGACGTTACTCAAAAACTATCCCAAAATCTCCAAGTTGTGCTAGGAAAATTTTACATTAAATGCTTGTCAGATAGACGTCACAGTCGCTACTACCATTTCACGGTTGTGATTTCCAATTTGCACCAAGGAGCAAAAGATCGTGACACTGAACCTCGTTCTATGTCTAACGGCTAGTCCATGTGTCCTTCACCTATTATTTGTCTAAGAAATATAGTCGTTGTGTTTAACCAACTACTTAAAAATCGTGGTAGCGATTTAAATTTCTCTTAGGAGCGACTGAGACTGCTAATTCTTGAATTTGGTGAGGAGACAACACCTTCTTTGAGTCACGATTGTGACAAATACTTTTCCCTCATAATTTTTTATTTCCAATAGTTACGTTGACCACTTGGCGTGTTGTGACTATAGCTTTGGTTCCCTCATTTGTTACTATAAAATTTATAGTTGTGACATAGGACATGAATGCCACAGCCCATTCCTCTATGAATAATCCAAGGTCCCATTGGTTGAGTCGCAACTGTAAATTTGACTACAAATTCCTCTGGCCTAGCTTCATTCATCCTTGAAGCAAGGTCATTATTGTGATTTAAGGGATACAAACTGTGAATTTAGATGTTCTTCTTAAAGATGCAGATTTTGACTTCCATCTAACTTCCAATGAAAATATAACTTATAAATTGGAAAACAATACTTGAATTAAAGCATTAGAACTAATCAATCTTCATTGTCAAGATCAAAAGAGGCTTATGACTTAGGTTTGACCAACCTACTCCAACAATCTCCCCTTTTTTATTTTGACCACTTAGATTGATCTTAAAGAAAATCAAATGCATGAATTGTAAAGGTGGGATGGTTAATGATCAATTAATCAAAGAATGATCAAAAGATTCTAGTTAATAATCGAATAATTCTCAGTATTATGAGTTTGAACTTGCTCCCCTCCTCAACTTATGCTTTTCTTAATGCATATTACTTATTTTCTCTTAATGTTATTCTTTCCCCCTTTGGCAAGATCAAAAAGATGGTAAATATTAGAGATTAAAAGAGGTGCATAAATTGAGATAGAGTAATCATAGAGTAAAACAACAAAGATAACATATAAGTTGCAATCACATAACATTTGAGATAATGAATTGCAAAACAAACACTTTTATTTATTTAATAATTTATGGGATCAACAACTTTACATCAAGAACTTAAAAAAGAAAAGCAGAAAAAGAAACCTTAAAGACAAACTAAAAGATGGGAGAATTGTCATCACCTCCAGAATCATCCATGTTTTCATTTTCTCCTCCACCTCTAGCTTCATCATCCTCCTCAACCTCTTGGTTATCCTCCTCTTTCGATATGTCCTCCCAATCCTTAAAATCTGGAAGATGGCAGGGAGGAGCACCCACTTTCTCCTGTAAGTCCACCAAATTACTGTGTATATGGGAGAGCATGAGAAACCGTCTCTTAAGCATCCTCATCATCTTGTCCAATTTCCTATTGATGTAGGCAAGAGTGATTTTGGCTTTTGGTTTTGGTTGGGGAGGTGGAACCAGTTGGGCACCCTCTTTAATGAAAAGCTTTTTTCTTTTAGAGGCTTGGGAGGTCTTTAGTTTCTTGGCCCAAAAAGCACCCAAAGTGAAGATATAAGAATCATGTGTGAATGGCTTTTACATTGATGAGGTAGGGTAGGTCTATAAAATTTTATGAAGGGAGAAGATTCTTAGTGATGAATTTTCCATTTTCCTTATTAAAAGCACTGATGTATTGGTAGATGGCAGTGACATGGGAATGAAGAAGAAACTGACTTTTGGGCTTCGTATTCAAGTGGATCAATTGATCCATAAGATAACAGCTAGTTTGAATTGGTTTATTTTTGTTAAGACAAAAAAAGCAAGATCCTTTTGAGATACTTTTTCATTACCATCCTATGTTGCATTAATAGAGAAGGTGATGATACGGTGAAGTTGCCAAAAGGGTAGGTTACGAATGTATTTGGCTAGTGAAGTCTTAGGGTCATATTTGGTCTCGATGGAAATTTTAGACCAAAACTCTAAATAGATAACATCAAGTGCGAAGGTGTTGAATGGAATGTCATCCCCGACTTGAAGGTTAAAAAGGTTAGAAAGTTACTTGAAGGTAATGAAAAATGGGTCCCCAAAGGCTTGACATATTAACCCATATTGGTCGGCATGAGATTTCACTTTCCGAATTAGAGTCACGATGCACATTAACTCTCGCATGATCTCTTCATATTTGAGCTCATCATGGAAAATAAATTCGTTCCATCCTAGATTTGATAGAAATGCATGGATCTCATCTTTGATGCCTAGAGACTCAAGAAGAAAAATAGATGGAATTTTGTTCGATAGGATAATCTTTGAAGCATTAGCCTTGTATCGATCTTTCTCTTCTTTCGTGATCCCTTTCATCATGTGTAGAGCTGGTGGTCCAAAAGGCTATGTTACTACCTTTCCCTTCTCTGCTCTTGAGGCTTTCTTAAGGGCCATTTGAGAATAAAGGAAAATTTGAAGGTTGTTTAGAGTAATGAAGAAGAGATATTAAGATTTTTAGTATAAATGAATAGAAACACTATTTGAGGGGTTTATATAAGTCATGAAAGGGTGTGAAAATAGCCAAAAACAATCAGAGATGCATTAAATGAAAAAGTGTCATCAGTTGGCAATCAAATCACTTAAATGCATGGTAGTTACCCAAAGTTGCGACCATTACCTGTAAGTCGTGATCAGTAATTCTAAAATATGAGTAATAGATAAAAAAATCCTTAGAAAATGGTGGGTTCAATGGTCAAATCATTTAAAATTTGAACAAATTCAAGGTGGGGAATAAATTCACAACTGCAAATTGATGATTGACAGTCGAATGATGAGTGCCTGTAATTCGTGACCGTGAATCAAGGAATAGTGATCGCGAATTATAAGTCATAAAAGATAACTATGAAAGGATAAGACTTTACTTTCTAAGTTGTGATCCACTTAATATATTGATGTCTAATTTATGCAAATTGGCACAAAGAAACATAATTACACACATAATTAAGACATCTAAAGAGATAAATATCACATACATCAGACATAACAATCATTTAACAAGGAATTATGCAATATACAAAAAGCATTCTAGAAAGATCCATATTTCACTTCAAGAAGCTTCCATCAAGCATTCCTAACTCTCTCTTAATGAAGCTCATCCTTTCTTTATTGAGAGGTTTTGAGAAAATGTCTGCAAGTTGATGATTAGTGTATATGAATTCTAACACAACATCACCATTTTGGACATGATCTCTAAGAAAATAAGGCTAAATGCCTATATGTTTGCTTTTAGAATGTTGGATGGGATTCTTGGAAAGATTTATTACTTTAGTGTTGTCACATTTGATGGGAATGTAATCAATAACTTTGCCATAATCCTTTAATTATTGTTTCATCTAAAGGACTTGGGTGCAACAACAACCTGTAGCTACATATTCAACTTCGGTGGTGGATAAGGTAACTGAAACTTGCTTCTTACTAAACCAAGGTAGTAAATACTCTCCTATGACTTGACAAATTCCATAAGTGCTTTTTATATCTAAAAGACTAATAGTATAATCTGCATCTGAATATGAGGCTAAATGAAGAATCTCTAAGGTACCACAAACTTAGATGCAATATTTCATGTAAATATTCAAAAATCATTTTAACAGCATTTAAATGAGATGCTTTAGGAAAAGATTGAAACCTAGCATACATGTATACACTAACATAATATCAGGTCTAGAGGTGGTAAGGTAGAGTAAAGAACCAATCATACCTCTATATCTCTTCTCATTAACCGACTTACCCGATTCATCCTTATCCAATTTGATGGTAGCACTTATTGGTATTTTTGCTACTTTACATCCTTTCATGCCAAATTTTTTGAGAATATCCTTTGTGTATTTGGCTTGGTTGATGAAGATCCCTTCTTTGGTTTGCTTGATTTATAGACCAAGGAAAAACTTGAGCTCTCCGATCATGCTCATCTCAAATTCCTTAGTCATACACTTAGCAAAATCCTTGTACATAGATTCATTAGTAGCACCAAAAATGATATCATCAATATAAATTTGCACTATTAGTGTATCATGATTATGCCTTTTGACAAACAAAGTTGTGTCAACCTTCCCATTTTCAAAATCAATTTCCAAAAGAAAAAAACTAAACTTTTCATACCAAGCTCTTGGAGCTTATTTCAAACCATACAAGGCTCTATTCAATTTAAAAATTTAATTTGGAAAACTATGTGATTCAAAACTAGGAGGTTGTTCAACATAAACTTCCTCCTAAATGACACCATTTAAAAAGGCACTTTTGACATCCATTTGAAATAGTTTGAAATTCATGTGACATGCATATGCCCAAAGAATCCTAATGGCCTCTATCCCTGCTATGGGTGCAGAGGTCTCATCATAGTCAATGTCTTCCTTTTGGTTGTAACCCTTAGTAACCAATCTAGCCTTATTTATAGTGATGAAACATTGCTCATCTAATTTATTCCTAAACTCCTATTTGTAACCTATAATAAGGTGTTCCTTAGGCTTAGGAACAAGTTCCCTTACATTCTTTCTCTCAAATTGGTTGAGTTCCTCTTACATAGCAATCACCCAACTCTCATCAATAAGAGCCTCATCTAAAGAATTTGGCCCAAATTATGAAATAAAAGCAAGATTATTATCTAAAGTATTGAGTTGAGATCTAGTACTTACACCCTTTGAAGTATCACCAATGATTAGGCCTTTGAGGTGATGCTTGAAAAATCTCTAATCTTTGAGAAGATCTTGGTTTGGTGATTCCACTTGTTGATGTTGAAGTTCTTTATCATGGGCATTATCCATCTCTCTTATAGCATGCTTTAAATCCAATTTCTCAAAATCTCCTATAAGATCATTTACAAAAGAACCTTTCCTAAGTTCAAGCTTACTAGATTCATCAAACAAAAAATTCATAAACTCTTTAAGAACCATTGAACTCTTATTAAAAACCTTATAGGCTTTGCTAGTGGTGGAGCAACCTAGGAAAATACCTTCATTAGTTTTTTAATCAAATTTGCTAAGATTATCCTTGGTATTCAAGATATAACACTTACATCCAAAAACTCTTAAGTATGCTAACTTTGGCTTTCTACCATTCCATAGCTCATAAGAATTTTTATTAAGAATGGGTCTTTTGAAAACTCAATTTGCAATATAGCACAAAGTAGTGATAGCTTCGACCCAAAAGTAATTTGGCAATGAATACTCATTGAACATAGCTCTAGCCATATCTACTAGTATTCTATTTTTCCTTTCTACAACACCATTTTGTTATGATGTTATAGGAGTTGAAAAGTTATGAAATATACCATTCTCTAAGCAATCAGATTTAAAAGCTTTATTTTGAAATTCCTTTCCATGGTTACTTCTTATAGAAGAAATGAAGTAACCCTTTTCATTTTGAATCCTTTTGCAAAACTTTTAAAAGCATAAAAAGTATCATGCTTATGAGCTAGAAAAGAAACCTAAGTAAACCTATAGTAATCATCAACTAGGACCAGTGCATAATGTTTTTCACCTAAACTAGCACTTCTAGTAGGTCCTATCAAGTACATATGAATTAATTAAAGAGGTCTATATGTACTTACAATATTCTTTTCTTTGAAAGAAGATTGATGTTGCTTCCCCATTTAGCAAGGACCATATGTCTTGTCTCTAGAAAACTTTAGCTTGGGAAGAATTTTCATTAGCTTTCCTTTTGATAAGGCTTAGTAAGAGCTCCATGCTAGCATGTCCAAGTCTTCTATGCCATAGCCAAGCTTCATTACTAAGAGGCATAAGACACTTATAGGATTGGTTAGCTAAATTGTCTAAGTCAATTAGGTAGGTATTGCCTTTGCTTTCACCCTCGAAAACTACCTTTTTATCCACCAAAGTGGCAACTCGACATTCTTTAAGGTCAAAAGTGATTTTATTACCTTTGTCACACAATTAACTTACACTAAGCAAGTTATGTTGTAAACCATCAACAAGTAAAGCGTCATTAATTAGAGAACAACCATTCTTACCAATGGTCCCAATGCCAATTACCTTACCCTTGGCATTGCTTCTAAATGTGACATTGCCACCGTTTTTTTCTTTTAAGGCTATGAATAGTCTCTTATTGGTCATCATGTGTTTTGAGCATCCATTATCCACATGACAATCATTTGCTTCATTAGTGGCTGCCAAACAACCCTATACAAAATAAGTAAATCATCTTTGCTTTGGTACCCAAACATTCTTGGGTCGTAGGGGGTTAGGTTTTGAAGGATCCTCCAACTTATGGTGTGCCTTCCTAATATAACAATAAATATTTATATGTCTATACTTCATGAAATAGTCGCATTGGAGTTTAGACTTATCTATCTTTCTCCTATGCATTTTCTTAGTATAAGTAGGGGTTTTCTCATACCAACATGATGTGTGTGTGTGAGCATGAACATGTATGAATGGGTGAGGGTGTAGATGAAGAGGTTCCATTAAGGCCTATACCATGCTTATCTAAATGAGGTCTTTGTGATACAATAAGTGTATCCAAAGCCTCCTTACCCTTATGGAACTTAAAATTAGAGTTTTTAAGCTCAATGACTTCACCTTTTAAGGAGTCATTCTCTTTTCTTAATGAAGTTAGGGATGAAGATGACTTGGATAAACTCTTCATAGACTTATTGAGTTCTTCATTTGAAGCCCTCAATTTACTTACAATACTATTTAGGGATTTAAACTCATCCTCTAATTTACTGCACTTCTTCTTATAAGTTTTCATTTGAGACTTGTATTTGTTGTATTTCATAATGAGAGCTTTTAAAAGATGATCATCAACATCATCTAACTCATCAAACTCAAAATAAAAGTAAGGTGAAGAGCTTACCTCATTAGATAAATCCTCTTGGGCCATGAAGCATAGGTTTACAACCTCTTCCTCTTCATGTTCTTCACTTGAGCTATCATCCCAAGTGGCTTTAAAGCTTTTCCTTTTTTCTTTATCCCCTTTCTTATTCTTCTTCAACTTGGTACAATCAATTTGATGTCGCCTTGCTTGCCACATTTATAGTAAGTGACATCATTCAATCTTTCTTTGAGAGTTGGAGTTGCTTTCTTGAAGCTTCTTCTTTCTTATCTTCTTCTAATCAACTCCTTTATTCTTCTAGAAAGCATTACAAGCTCCTCCTCTCTTTGTTACTTTCCTCTTCACTTGAGGCCACTTTAACTTCCTTCTTCTTTAATGAAGACTTAAGTGCCTAGGTCCTCCTTTCTAATTTTTTAAATTTCTCTCCTTGACCTATCATTCTCTTCATTTCTTCATCCTTCTTCAAGGCTAACTCATGAGTTAAGAGCTTGTCTATTAAGACATCCGTTAGTACCTTTCCTATCTTCAGGTTGGACTCTTATATACTACACACCCTTGTACCAAACTTTTCAAGAGGTAAAGATTTTAAAATTTTTTAATTTACCACATGATTGGTAAGAACTCTCCCAAACTTCTTCATGTTTGGAAATATTATGAGGAGTCTATTTGTCATATTTGTGATGTTTTCTTCCTTCTTCATCATAAATAGCTCCAACTCTGCCACATACATCTTAATTTAGCAAAATTTCACTAAAGTTGTGCCGTCATGGTAGTTTTCTAAGGCCTTCCAAATCTAATGAGTAGTAAGACAATGTTGAACCCTTCCAATTTCTTCTGTTGAGAGAGAATTTAGAAAGATTGTCATTGCTCTTTTGTTGCTGCCATTGGATCTCCTATGTGCTTCAACCCACTTCTCTCTTAGGATCAACTCCTCACTTCCATCCACCCCTTTGGTAGGTGGCTTCCACTTTATTTCTACAATATCCCAAAGGTTTACCACATCACTATCCAAATAGATTTCCATCATATACTTCCAATGAGTATAGTCTACTCCATCGAAATATGGCTTGAGGTGAGTGTTGATTCCTTCTTGTCTCATGATCTTTACTCACACAATTAAGCTTTAGAGTGAGACTTGGCTCTAATACCACTTATTGGCCTAGTGCATCAAGAAGAGGGTTTGAATTAGTGAGAGATTAAAAATTAAAAAGAACGTATAAAAATTAAAAATAAGGTTAAGATGTTTATGAGGCTAAGAAAGAGAAGAGAAAAATTAACACAAGAAGTTTATAATGGTTCAAGTGTTAACAAACCCTAGATCCACTCCCTAATTCTTCACAATTGGGTATTTCACTCAACTAAACTGGTGTTCTCAAGTTCACACCTAACTTATGCAATTGTGTTTTATGGCTTACACAAAATCTTTACAACTTGTGTTTTTAGGCTCACACAAAAACCTCTCACAAGTGTTTTGGATAAGCTCAGACTTCAACCTCTTATGAGAGTTTTAAATGTTAGGCTAACTCTCAACTTGTTTACAAAGGTGTTTATTGCTCACACCAAACAATCAACAACATATAAAGAAAAATAAAAAGAATGAGTAGTAAATTAGCAAGAGTTTTATTATAATAAATTAAATTCTCTTGCATTTACATCTGTTTGGTGGAGTATTTATAGCCAACATCTACTAAAGATATGTTACTCAAAAACTATCTCAAAATATCCAAGTTATGCTAAGTAGATTTTGCATTAAATGTTTATCAAGCAGAAGTCATAGAGTTGCTACCATTTCACAGTCGCTATTTTTTAATTTGCATTAAGGAGCCAAAAATCATGGCAAAGAACTTTGTTCTGTGTCTAATGGCTAGTCCACGTGTCCTTCACCCATTGCTTGTCTAAGAAATATAGCTATTGTGTTCAACCAATTACTCAAAAGTCAAAGTTGCGATTTATCTTTCTCTTAGGCATGATTGAGACTGCAAATTCTTTTATTTGGCAAGGAGACAACTCCTTCATTGAGTCATGACTATGACAAATACTTCACCATCGTGATTTTTGATTTCCAACGGTTGCCATTGACACTTGGTATGTTGTGGTAGTGGCTTTGGTTCCCTCTTTTGTTACTATGAAATTCACAGTAGTAACATAGGATGCGAATGCCACCATGAATTCCTCTGTGAATAATCCAAGCTCCCTTTGGCTTTGTAACGACTACAAATTTACCCATAAATACCTCCGACCGAGCTGCATTCATCCTTGAAGCAACATTGCGATCACGATTTAGGGGATACTTGTAACATCCATATCCACATTCTTTAGCATTATCACATGAACATATTTATTGCATAAATGATATGAAATCCCACAAGAATAAATGCATTGGATAAATGATCATTTAGATATGTGAATTGGACAAGCACAATGATGACACATGACCATTGCATTTAGGACACTTGAACATATATGTAATGTTTGTATAGTTACATGACAAATTGTTTTATGTTGTGTGCATGTTGTATGCATGTTATAACTTCATAAATAATGGTGTTATAGACCTTATTTTAAAGTATATGGAGCATATAGGAATTAAAAGATGGATAAAGGTGCATAAGGAGTGAAGAAGAGGGACTAAAAGAGGAAAGTGAACTTTCAACCAATAGGAATGCAACACCATGATATTGTCTTGTTACAATAGGCTTACAAGTGGAATTTTTTTATCCTTTTGGATCAGAATATGGAGCTTAGACATGAGGTACGACATAAGAAAGAAATAGCTAAGGAAGAAAGAAAGGGAAGAAGAAGAAGAAGAAGAAGAAGAATAAGAAGGAGAGGGAGAAGAGTGAGCTGCCTAAGGAGGAAAACTAAGGTTTTCTGGTTATGGGATAATAGGTAACTTAATTTATCTTCTTCTCAAATGAAATTAACCTCTCATGACATGTTAATCATACATGGTTAGTGAGAATTATGAAGTATTTAAGGTATAACTCTTGGATGGAAGTTGAATTCAAAAGAACAAGAGCTGATTGTGTTGATTTTGTTGTTAGAGCATAATTTTGTACCCATGATTTCATAACATTAGAAGAGGAATTAGAGAAAATGCAAAATATAAAAGTTATAGCTTTAACCCTCATCTAATTTCATATGATATAGTTTTTCTTGATTTGGTGTGTGTGAGGAGTTATGGTTCCTTCATTAGGGCTAGTTCAAAATCAACCAAAATCACCTCAGTCTCTCTGTTTTCTTATATTTTGATGGCCTTATGTTCTGATTTTGATAGTGTAAAACATTAAAATTTGTAGTGTTATATCCCCTCTAAACACCTATAAATCATTTTTGATTGATTTGTTGTGTGGAAAGAGATATGACTCATTGATTGTGATTGACCCTGTACCTGGATGAAACCTCACATGTCTTTACAATACATGCAAGATTACAATACTGCTCTTATGAGACAACGCTAAACAAAAGGGTAGTCTTTACAGTCCATAGGCCTTGTCTTAGTGGGCGTTCAGGTATGACTCCTCGTATGCTAGGATGCCTACATTTCTACAAGGAGTACCAGTTCTCCTTATGAGCAGATGCCCTTTATCACCATGAGCAGTTCAGAGAATTCCAAAGATATATGTTTGAAAGAAATAAAACCATCCCTAAGGGAATATGGCCTACTCTTGTAGGAGATGCTCCATGGGACACTCTCCCAAAAAGGTACCATAATGATCTCAAAGCAATGAGCCAAGACTAGGAAGATGGTCTAAGAAAGGAACTGAATGGCCTAGATAGCTAGTTTTCAGAGCCATACTCATAAGACCCCTATGAGATTGAGGATTTTTATCTCAAATATAGGGAGAATATGCTTTTACAAGAAAAGATGGACGCAAAAGCACAATGGGAATGAGATGATGAGGACTATGAGATAATGAATTTATCTCTATCACATGAGCCGATCAGGAAAGGATAAGAAGGAATCTCCTTTATGTGTTGTCCATTATAATGGAGTATGGTGTGTCATTATCTTTTGTAATTATTAATAAGTGGATGTACTGTAGTTTTAATTTTTCTTTCAACTGCTTTCATTTTGCAAATCTGACTCTGTGAAAGTAAGTCGCTTCCGCATCATATATGGGATAAGAAAACTGTAAGACTCAATAATACTAATAAGTATATCACCTTAGATTTTATGAAAATCCTAAACCATGAAGCACAATATAAATAAAACTCTAGAAATGATAATGCTCAGATGACCCAAAGTCATATAAATACCAACCTCTAAGAACGTCAGAACAACAAGAAAAACATCTGATTACATATCATATCATCATTCTTGCCAATCAATTCTTTGCTAGAGCATCATTTGTATTTTTATTTTGTTTTGAGAGATACCTTCAATCTTTCCAGCTTATCAGAAGTTGTTTCACAAGTATATATAAAAGGGTCTGAAAACACCAAAATGCCCAAATAAAGCATTTTAACCTTTTAGAAACTTTACTTTCAACATTTTATTACTTTCTTCAATACACATTAAATAAAAACTCTAGAAATTTAACATAGATCTATAAAGCATTATCATGCCATTTAAATGTACATAGGCACACATATTAAACACATATTGAACAAACATAAGCAATAACATCAACACAGGGCAGTTATGTAACTATCCAACCCTTCTTTCCTTCTAGATACTTCAAATACCAAATTTAGGCATCTAAAATACTTCATCAATATGTCATTTAGTCACACATAAATTTATCTTACATATCTCAATAGCCATCGAAGATCTTGCACCTAACTTAGCTTATACCTTAGTTTTCATCATTCTTCTTCATTTCTTACATATATATACTTATGCGTCATAACTTTCACTTACTTTCTCCTCATGACTTAACATCTTTCACTTTCATATCTTTTACTCATCTTTTTTAATTCACATCATATCTTAATTAATCATCATTGTAACACTAAATTATGACCTATTGCTCACTGCATTATATGAATTGCACTTTGTCTTTAGTGTTAATTTTAATACTATAGCATTCCAGTATTGTTTTGAAGAATTTTTTTTATCACCCAATTCACCCTCTCTCTTGGGTGCTAGCCATAACTTACTGTCAACATGCTCACGTGCATGAACAGACTCAACATACTCATTTCTAACCTCTGAGCTAGTATGAACTCTATTAGGTGCATCCATACTCCTCTAAGCTAATGCATGTAAGATTAACATAATGCAAATATCATATATATCACATTCATGTTACACATGTCTACAAAATCATTTACCTGCTCTGATAACACTAAATGTGACACCCCAATTAATAATCATTTAATTTTCTCTCTAAGTCTATCCATTGTCATTTAAAAGACCTTATTAACATTTTTTTTTTCACTATGTCTCTTGTTCACCACTTAGTAACTATTTACAACAAAACATACATGAATAAACAAACTAAAATACTAATTGACTGCATACTGGCCCAACTTCTCTTATACTGTTAGACAACGACTTCAAAAAGTATACTAGATGCAATCTTTAGTCTACTCTTCCTGAAATAAGATTTCATACAAAAGAATGAGTATGCATACTCAATAAGTAAATGCATAACGATACTTCAATCTCAAATAATGTAACAATATTTGAACATAAATAACTCATCATCATATCCATGTACGAAATAAAGAGTTTTTCCTCTTAAATGCCACAGACTATCAAAGGTTATTGCACATAACAACATTTAAACATAAATAACTCACCATCATGTCCATGTACGAAATAAAGAGTTTTTCCTCTTAAATACCACATAAGCTGTCAAAGGTTATTGCCGCACAAACTATTATATCATTGCCACACAAGCTATGCCACACAGGCTCTCATCTCCTTGCCACACAAGCTCTCATTTCCTTGCCACACAAGCTCTCATTTCATTATCACACAGGCTATTATATCATTGTCACACAGGCTATTTTATTATTGCCACATAGGCTATAATCTCCTTGCCACACAGACTATTATATCATTGCCACACAGACTATTTTATCATTATCACACAAGCTATCATCTTTTTGCCACACAAGCTATTATATCATTGCCACACAGACTGTTTTATCATTGCCACATAAGCTATCATCTCTATGCCACACAGGCTATCATCTCCTAGCCACACAGCTATTAAATATTATCGCCATATAGACTATTAAATATTATTATCAACATTTCATGAAAATAAATAAATCAAGAGTATAACAATCTTTCATCTATGCATTCCACAATATCATCACATTAAACAACATTTCATTCCATTGAATATAAGTTCATGGTATTTAACCAATCATACATATAATATCATTAGTTATTTAATTACCTCATCCTTTAAGCTTATTTAGCCGTGGATGGTCCCGGCTTATTCTCACTATTATCCTCAATGCCTCAAGGACCTATTTCAATACACCAATTCAATTCATGATGATAAAGCAAGATTTTCATTTTCTTATGCAACTATGACATGATTCATGCAAGTGGACCTAGTATTTATGCATATTTTTCTTATATGATAGCCTGAGCTTGCTATACTCTCACAACAATAACTCCATATATACTCATCGAAATTACTTAATTTTTTTTTTCAAATAAAATGGACACATAATGATACAACATATTAAAATTTCAAGCCAATATTAGACACATAGAAAATGTGGTGTATTTTTCAATTTATCCCTGTTGCAGTGTCATCTCAGTCTGAGTAGGTCTTACACTTTTAGGTCTATCTCAAATTGTACAAATCCAATTGCAATAATAATCTATCACCAGTTACAAAACATATAAATGAACATTTTTCAAGTTTTACTCTTTGTCTAATTCAGTTTATAAAATCACCTAAACAAAGGACCAAATCTCAAGGTAAGTAAGTTTGTAACATGATGACAACCAGCCATGATGAAGGGACCATATCTCAACAACCATGCTTGATTTGGCACCAATATTTCACAGGCATGTATATCATACATAGATATACAACTTCCAAGTTTATACCATCATCAAATTCTGAATCTATGACCATCAAATTCTTAGAAAACAGATTCAAAAGAAATGTGAGGTTTCATTCTGGTACAGAGTCAGTCCCAATCAATGAGTCATATCTCTTTCCAAACAGCAAATCAATCAAAACTTATTTACAGGTATTTAGAAAGGATATAATCCTACAAATTTCATGTTTTACACTTTGTCAAAATCAGAACATAAGACCATCAAAATATAAGAAAACAGAAGATTGAGATTATCTCGGTTCGGATTTGACCCAGTCCTACTGAAGGAGCCATATCTCCTCATACACACAAAATCAATCAAAACCGTTTAATAGGTATTTATATGAGACATAAAGCTACAACTTTCATATTTTTCACTTTCCCTAATTCCTCTTCTAGGGTTATGAAATCGTGGGTACAAAATCCTGCTCTAACAGCAGAATACAACACAAATAGCTAAATGATATTTCTATTTCAAAATTTTTCATAATTAATTAGAATTTTAATACATTAAAATTGAAAGGATTAATTTTATAAATAAGAGTATTTTGTTTCATCGTTTAAACTTTGTCGAATGTTGAAAAAAAAAAAAAACTGGTTATCAATGCTTGTTGGAAGGCATGCAACTTAATGTTTGTAGGGTAGGACAATACAATCTAAAAGTATCTTAGCTCCAAATTCATGTTTAGAAGTTGTATTAAAATAGGAATCATATAAATACTAATTTTAATTCTTTGTAATAACTTTTATATCAATCATAGAACCTTCCAGTGTCCATGAAAATAAAATTGAAGAATTTCTATTTATTTTAACATTGAATGTTAAAATTTTATAATAAAAACTGGAAGAAAAATAGCATTTATCATTGTTCATTAATTTAAAAATTTTATAAAAATATGACTAAGGCGGTGCGCAATTTTTACCAAATTTTGAATCGTATGAGGGAAATCGAGAAGAAACTAACTTCTGAGAGCGCAACCTTCAACTTCAATAGAACTCCATCTATCAGGTTGCAGCTGGAGTACAAATTCATGGCCTTGCATTTCCAATAACAGTATTTTATGTTATGCTCCTGTACTTGGTGCAGCATTTTATCTCTTCAAAGAGGAAGCAAATACTAATGCAAATACTTATAGCCACTCCATGCTCACCGCAACAGCTATCATAAATTCGTAATCAGTAAAAAGGTCAATTTATTCACCACCACATCTCTACACATGTGTAGATCTAGATAAAGACCAAAAAAATAAAAAAAGAGGTGATATGTCACACCATTATTCAGAGATTTTATTCTTCACTTCAGCTAGCGACAGTTCTGTAATTGTTATACTGCACCAATGAGAGCAGTATAACAATTAAAAATACTAGTAAACACACAATCAAAAATACTATTTTCCCTTCAGCTCACTTTGCATAATTTTCCAGCACTTTCCTATAAAGAAGTAACTTAAGAACAAGGGAATTACTGCTCATCGTTACTAGAATGTTCTCTGAGTTGAACAAGTGATACTGCAATCTTTGCACCAATGAGAGCATTATTTTTTACAAGTGCAATGTCTAACACCGAGTTAAGAAAACTAAATAACTAGATCAACTGGAAAACCAATAGTATCATTAAAAACCTAGCAAAGTTCAGCTTTTGAATCGGTAAACAAACTGTTTCAGCAATAGTGTAAAACTCATCTTTCCTCTTAATCCGATACCATAGAGTAGGACAAACTAAAACAAAACAAAATCCCACAAAATTCAACTCTGAAAACTAAGATACTGAGTTAAGAACAAGAAAAGGATACTTGAAGCCAATGAGGCCCCTCCAGTTATTTCATTCACTCTTGCAAGCAGGAAGGGGGTTTCAGCATTGCCAGTTATATTCTTATCCCTGAAGATCCAGAATAATTATGCTAAATAAAGCCAGATTTATCACAAAAAAGCACAAATTCATAAGAAAACAAATAATTCATTTAGATCATGACCCCAAAACACTTTCTCAACCTAGCTTCTTTAAGGGCACATTGTATGGCGGACTCGATGAAGTTTCCAGAAGCTGAGTACTCTCTTGGTATTGGCACAGCAATCAGAATTCCACTCCCAAGTTTAAGTTTCATATTAGCATCTGTCATCAACAAAAACAAAAGGGAAAAAACACAAGTAATTTAAAGGAGATGATTTGGACACTCTTCATCTAGTATTTGACACTCCCACAAACACTAAATGGGGAGTGTCAGTGGAAGTAGTATTGGGAGTACCAAATACTAGATAGAGTGCCAAAATCATTACCCTTATTTAATTCTTATTAAGGGGGGAGGAAATAAAAATGTGATTAACTGACTTCTTCACTTGCCTATCAGCCGAGCACAGTCCTCCGGAGTGTCTACACGACAAGGTGCCTAGATTATTCTCACAAATCAAACAGCAAAATATATCATTAAGAAATTGTATTTTTAAACAAATTATGCTACAACTACATTGTAGAAGGAACCTAGGATTTTGATTTGATAATATTATTGTAAATAGTATTACATTTTGTTTTCATCATGATTTACTTCAATTGTTGAGGATTTGAAAATTTTGTACAATTTAATTTTGGGGTGGCATGAATGTTTATTTTGATTGATTTGGGTATAGCTTTGGTTTTGTTTCTTTGATGAATATACTAGTATAAAATAATTTAAGACAATTTTTTCAAAAAGTTTAGCTTTTTTACATCTCTCCTGTTGAACATAGGTTCTAATTTGTATTTTGATGATAACAACACTTGTGAATTACTATTGTGTGTTTAAGCGTTTGATAATGGATGTTGGACCCTCGTTTCAATATTCTTAAACTTAGAAGGTGTTTGAAGATATTTAAGTGTCTTTTGAGAAGTTTAAGGATTTGGGATCATCCCCAAAGTCAATTCGAGACCAGCTTTGAAGATGAGAAGCCATGAAATTAGCCAAGTGAAGCTCAAGCATGAAGTCTGAAAAAGGGGAAAACCATATAGCCATGGAAATGCATAATGGAAGAAAACCACCCCTGTGTGGCTGAAACCACAGTTGTGTCAACACTAACTTAGAACTGGTAGTAGCTATTGGACATCCTTCGTCCAAGAACACTTCTCATGGCTAAAGCACCACCCCCGTGAGCAAGGATTGTGTTTTAGCACAACAGCCTTGGCAAAAGTGCTTTAGATTTGTTTATGGAGTTTGTTGATCTTGAAACCAAAACCATCCCCATGGCTGGATCTCTACGATTAAAGCTCAGGAAGATTATACAGCCAGCGGAAGGTAGTCATTTGAAGACGCATTTAAAAAAGCATGATCGTGGCCTATTCCTGCAACCGTGGTACTTGCATAACAACTAGCAAAACTTCTTTTTTTTTTTTTTTTTTTTTTGTGCAAAAAGGGATATTTGGTATTTTTGTCAACTTCAAGGCATCATGCCATAAAAGGGGACCTCAAACACTCAAAGAAAGGTTACCAAGTGCTGCTAAGTGATTCTCAAAGCTCTCAAGCACTCAATTCATTGTAATTAAGCTATATGCATATTGGGTTATTTTTGTAAAAGGGGTTATTAGCTTGTGTGTTCTTAGTGAGAGTATTTTTCTTTTGCAATTCTTTGTATTCATTATGTAAGGAAGACATCTTAAGTTGTGTTAGAACCTTTGATTATGCAAAGGCTTAACTTGTGCCCGGTGAACAAGTTGGAAAAGGTTTAAGTTGTATTAAACTTGGAGTCCTAGTGGGATAGCATTAGGATTATTAAGGTTTGAGTTACACCTGTAAGTGAGTCATTTAATGAAGGCTCTAGTGGGGCGTAATTAAGTCATTGTCAAACCTTTATAGAAGTCTTGATGTCACTCTTCTTCTCTAACTCTTGTTGTGACAATAAGACTTTGCCTTAAGCACTTTAGACAAATTTTTAAGTTACTGTCTAATGTATTTTGCTGAACTTTTGTATGTAACATTTAGGAGTTAAAAGGAAAGATCATCCTTAAAATCAGGAATACGTTGCACTAGAAATATTAGCATTAGGTGTAGTTGGTATTGAGGTATGGTGCAAACCATAAAAAGTTCATATACTTGAGAGTTAGCCAATTTGATCAATTTGAGTCACACCCCCTTGCTCCTTATTTTTTATATTTAAACCAAGTGTTTGTCATTATCAAAAAGGCAGAAAATGTTAAACCTAATATTCTAATTCTTGTCTCAATGATAACAAACATTTGTGAATTGCTAGTATATGTGCAACTGTTTGATTATTGATGTAGGACCCTCATTTCAATATCCCTAAACTTAGAAGGTTTTACAGAGTGTAGAAGGTCTTCGAAGATGTTCAGAAGTCTTTTGAGAGGCTTAAGGAGCTAGGAACATCAACACAAGAGTCAATTCAAGACCACCTTTGAAAATGAGAAGCCATGAAATTGGCCCCAATGCAACTTAAGAATGAAGTCTAAAAGAAGGGAAAACCACAGCCATGGAAAGATGCCACAACCTTGGGAATGTACAATGGCAGAAAACATCTCTTATGGGCGAAGCCACAGCTGTGTCAAAAACCCCTTAGAAACGGTTGTAGCTACTGGATATCCAAGAACACTGCACTTGGTTGAAGCAACATGGCAAGGAATCCACAATAGTGTTTTAGCACCAGAGCTGTGGCAAGTGATTTTGTTTGTGGAGCCTGTCAGTCTTGAACCCAAAACCACTCCCGTCATTGGATTCCCACGACCGTGGCTCAAGCAAATTAGACAATCAGTGGTAAAGACCACAGCCAGTAGAAGGTAGCCATTAGAAGACTAGTTTAAAAAGCACAACCATGGTTTATTTCCCATGACTATGGTCCTTGCATAACAGATTGTAAACCTTTTTTAATGCAAAAAGGAATATTTGGTTTTTGGGCAACTTTAAGACATTCAGCTATAAAAGGAGAACTCAGATGCTCAAAGAAGATTACCAAGTGCTGCTAAGTGATTCCCAAAGCTCTCAAGTGCTCAATTTATTGTAATCAAGCTAAATGCTTATTGGATTCTTTTTATAAAAGGAGTTATTAGCTAGTGTGCTCTTAGTGAGAGTATTTTCCTTCTACAATTCTTTATATTCTTTGTGTAAAGAACATATCTTAGATTTAAACAAGTAAGAAAAGGTTTTAGCTGTAACCATAATCACCTAGGGATCCTAGTGGGGTAGCATTAGGATCATTAGGGTTTAAGTTACACCCACAAATAGAGGAGAAGACATGGTCAAGTTATTGACGAACCTGTATAACAATCTTGGTGTCACTTTCGTTCTTCAACTCCTTACTTTGTGTTTTTAGATTTTGTATTTAATTCTACAAAAATTTGTCATTACCCTATTCACCCTCACTTTAGGACTCCTACAAGACAGCATCTCCATTTGAAAAAAAAAAAATGAATCTACATGTCTGCCACATCAGCAGTGGCCCACACTTTTCTAGGCTCTGCCACATCAGCAGTGGCCCGCACTTTTAGGCTAAGTTTCACTGTAGATAGAAGTGATACAACTATGACTGAAATTGGGTATAAGTAACTATTTTAGAAGGTTTAGGTATAACGGTGAAAATTCAAAAAGTTATAAACTTCTTTTGTCATTAGGCCAATAAAAAAAACTTTATAATGTCCGTACACTATTTTTGCATGCAGCATTTTTTTTTTTTTCAACATTATTTTTGCATGATTTTATCCCTTCCATAAATGACTATTTAATGGATTCTGCTCCATGATTTTTAACAACTCCTACTACCCTCTAGAGTGCCTACACATTAAGGTGCCTAGATTAATCTCATATCCAACAGCTAAATTTATTATAAGACATAGGATTTCTGAACAAATTATAATACAACTAAATTCTCACACTAATTTGAACATCTGAAAGTAAATCAAGATTGTATTAATAAAAAAGTTTATAATGCCCATACACTCTTTTAGCATTGACCACCTTTATAAAGATTATTTAGCATGCTTCAATCCTTGCTATAAATGACTACATGATAGATTCTACTCTTTGCATTTTTGATAAGTTCTACTATCCCTCTGATGATGAGCACATACTTCTCCACAGGTGAAGCCCAAGCTAATTTTAACTAAAGTCTATCTTTGAGAAAAATGCTTTGATCATTACCTTACAGCCACTTCTTTCAGTGAAAAAAGCAGGGAACTCATTGGTCTTATAAGCAGCAACACAAACTCCTTGAGTTTCCTGGGTTGATAAAATAAGTAAGAAATTTATCGTCAAAGCCCGAGTAGCTTACAATAATAAATGTTATATTTACCAAATACTCGAGGGTCTTGGGAATATCTAGTATGGATTTTACTCCAGCAGAGATAACAGTAACTGTAGTCCTGCCAAGCTCAGTAAGATCAGAGGATACATCCATTGCTGAAGAAGATTAAAAGCAAAGAAAAAGTAAATTTCAGCAGTGAACAAATATTTGAATAATATTTATTTTTCCATTCTGCAGTATTGAGAAAATTTTAAATGAAAAAGAATTTATAAATCTTCAAGAGGTTAATAATGAATGTATCTCCGTAACAATCATAACTGCATAAAATGTAATCCTTTCATGATACTGAACACAATTGCAGCCCAACACTGTTGTTAGTATTGTGTACAAACAGCTTGCTTTTTATTATGAAAATGAACAGATTCTCAATGTAAATTATATTATTAATGATCCTTGATATTCTAGGTTTAAGCCAAATCAAAAACCTTTTTATAGCCAAATTATGACTAGCTAAACAATACCAACGTAATTTTATTTCTAGTGCACATAGTGCACGAGTCTAAACACAATAAAACCTTCTAATGACTTGCACGGATCTTGAATATACACAAACCTACACATATATCACACCACTTCGGCAAAAGCTAATACAAATAGACAAACACACAAGCACACACAAACATATAAATCATCTATTTTGTTAGTTGTTGCACAGAAATAATGCCAGATATCAGCTTCCAGGCTCTTATAATGCAAAATGAATAACTCTACCTACTAAATGGTCCTTTTATACCCTATCCTCTATCATTTGCAGGGACATTGGATCAATAATAGACATTTTGCAGACATTCTGTTAAGGATAAGGTTGGCAATCTGCATAAATGATGATAGAACAACAAAATCTAAAACAGAAAATTGCACAATGTAATTTATTCCAACATTATATAGATGGAAGAGGGACATACTATGCTCCCCATGTCTATGTACTCCTCCAATGCCTCCAGTAACAAACACAGAGATGCCAACCTGCATGAGTTTTAATATTTAAATTTTAGTGAAACTTCTATAGGAGACAAGCATGGTACAGGAAAAAAGAAAAAGTACATAGTTTTTGTAACTCAGAATCACAACCATTGAAGCAAAATACATAGATGCAGAAACAGTAGTTGCACCATTCCCTTTGGTGGCCACCTAGAAAAAGCATAAAGAAGAGGATAAAATTAGCTGAAAAAATTTAATAGGGAAATTAAACTAGAGCCCTAATTAAAGAAATTTGTATTGGTCATAAATTTGGATAAAGTATGATTATCTAAATAGTAAATTACCATTTGATCATACTCAATTTTAGGAACTACATATTTAGCAATGAATAATCATGTCTAAGAACAGACCCACCATGAATTTTTCAACTGCTACCTTAGTGCTTTTGAAATTGTTAACACAATCCAATTCGTATATCTTGGACTCATGTCCATATTGCATCATGGACTGGCTCCAAAAATAATATACATGCAGTTAAGGAATAATGTATATGCATTTCAATATACATACAGTTTAATACCAATGCACATGCAAAGACCACTGTACATATATTTCAATATACATGCATTTCATTGTGCATGCAGTTAAAAATCAAATATACATGCAGTTCAATACCAATGTACATTGTTCTGGGTCCATGATATAATTTGTGCTTACAATCAATAGCAACAATTTCGGTGCCAATCCTGTCATGGGCCTCTCTTGCAAGAACAATGTCATAAGTTCTCAAGGCTTTTCCATCGAACAAATTTTGAGTTCTAATTTCACTCTCGTACGCTATAGTTGTTCAAAGTTTTCAACTGTATGCCATTTTATCAATTCAATCATTTGAAAAAGTGGTGATCTTTCACGTCTGTATATGATCTGAACATAAACATGCCAGGTCAAATCATATGCATATTAAAGCCACTCACAACATGTGCAATGTCTCTTCGAGCAGTCTTTTGTGCTCTAGTTCCCAGAGTAGCAAGTCTTTCCATCTCATCCACACTTAAACCTAAAAACACAACTTAACAACATGAGACCTTTCCAAAACAAATTTTGGTAATACATCATGTGAAAACAACAAAATACTTGCATGATTATAATGGCAGAAAAGGACTAATTCATTCTATTTCTTTTCTTGCAACACATTTCGATTAAGGACTCCAAAAGCACTAACAGTTTATTTTCACAGCATTCCTATTTCATTTTTGTTGCTTGGGAGATAAAATGAGCAACTATTCGTGTGCCTAAAATCCTCACTTATGGTGATATAGAAAACTCTCATTGGCCCATTAGCCACAATCTAATCTCTTATAAGGTTCCCTCTAAATTTCACCTACTCTGATTTGAAGATGTGTTCTGATTTAAAAACACTGTTAATATATGCAGCAATCTAATTCATAAGATGCTAACAGTGAACACCATGGTAGGCATATAGGCAATTGTTTCTTTGTATTCCTACTGGACACAAAGATGCGAGACATACATAGAGAGAGATGTTAAGATCAATCTCTAATTGTAATTATAAAAGTATAAGTTCAATGTCAAAACCTATGCATGGCATGCCATCTAAAATCGCAACTGTAGCAGGAACTGCTCCATTCTTCCTTAAAATTGCTTCTACCTCCTTAGCTGTCTCCAAATTTTGAGGATACGGCATCCCTAAACATAAGTCCAGAAACATGAGCCGCAACACGCAACATCCAGCCTTACACTTTAAAACAAAATCAACAATGCAAGTTATGATTTCTCAAAAATCCAAAAAAAAAAAAAACACACACACACACAATGCAAGTTATGAAACTTGTCCTTATTCATTTCATAGAAATAAAAAAGCTTTGAACAACAATTATGAAAATAAAGCAATCAAAAGTGTTCTTCAAAGTCAGTAGCCGCTAGTTTAAACTAATTCAATGAGCACGGTGGAAATAAAGATATTAGCGGTTTATTAAAAATGTACAAAACTTTATTAATTTAGTATAATTCATGTTCATCTGTTATCAAGAAATGTCAGAAAATTGTAGCAATTGTCGGGAAAAAAGTTGAATTCATTTCCACGAGGAATTTGATTCAAATCTTTTGAACAGGAGCAATTTAGCACTGTAGAAATTTTATGCCCATAATTCTGAAATGTGTTTCTGGGTTTACTACATTCCAATTAGAAATCAGAGCAAAACAACAACGAAGTACCTGCAACAATAAAAAGAAAAGGAGAACTTTCTCAGAGTAACACAAAAGCAGCAAAAAGAAGTAAATTGGACTTGCCATGGGAAATGATGGTGGATTCTAAGGCAACAACAGCAACCCCAGACGACAAAGCTTGAGAAACTTCAGGAGATACCTTCACCAGACCTCCAATCTACAAAACCAATATCAGATAAAATAACCCCCAAAAAATTATTATTCATAATCCAAAGGGAAAGAATCAATCTACTGAGAGAGAGAGAGAGAGAGAGAGAGAGAGAGATATTACCTTGGAGTTTGAGTTTGAAGGGCAGAGATGTCCATGGAGATTGGATAATCTTGACAAAGGTATAGATGTCATTTTGGCAACTGGACAGCTATACACTCCACAAGCTTTCTGTTATCTACATACACGTATCGCGGTGCAATTACCGGACTGGCTCAATGCCCTTTCGCGACCGCATTTTAAAGCAAAAAGAGTAACTGCAGCGCCCACCGAAGAAGGAAAGATAATCAAAACTATATATATATATATATATATATATATATATATATATATATATATATATATATATATATATATATATATATATATATATATATATATATTTTTTGTTTTATTATCTGTGTATTATTTGTTTATG
>CATIWR010514659.1:0-47207 GCA_949677035.1 Omphalea diandra | reverse complement strand
ATCCCAAGAGATGAAACTTTTAATTTGTCTACAGCCACTTCTCAATTGGGCTTAGTTACGTACTACCAATGAGACCGTTCATGGTACTTAGCTAAGCACTTGGATGCTCATTCAAGAGTCATAATTACATTGTTGGGATCTAATGTCTTTCCCAAGGCTAGTGCTCTTAATGAAGTGTGCCTTAGCGATATTTACCTTGTACATAAAATGATCCATGGTTTAGGTGATATCGAAGGTATCCCTTTAGCTCTCATTTTAATTACCTGCATTCGTGATGTTGTTTGTCTCTTATGGTCGAACAAAAATTTTGTTTTCTCTATGCTCTTAACCAATCTTTTGTAAGTTTAGGGGTTGATTTTGCAGGTGCACTCATGGTTCCTATGGAGTCACCAATATCTGCTGA
The DNA here is from genome assembly GCA_949677035.1 of Omphalea diandra. Taxonomy (NCBI): domain Eukaryota; kingdom Viridiplantae; phylum Streptophyta; class Magnoliopsida; order Malpighiales; family Euphorbiaceae; genus Omphalea; species Omphalea diandra. The sequence continues at coordinate 46,804 of CATIWR010514659.1, read as the reverse complement.
TACACTTCACCATTTGAGCTTCTTCTCTACTGACACCCACACTCAATCGTCCACTATCCCAGATCACTCACCCTCCGAGACTGATGCTTTTGCTGATGTAGGGCAAGCAAGACCATCACAGGAACCTCCACCAGCAATTGGTAAAGCTACCCAACATCTATTGTCCCACCTACTTCATGACATTCGCACATTGCATGAACGCCAAAATCGCTTAGAAGCTGTGCAAAACCAAATGTCTCAATAATTGGTTCAACATGGCGAGCTCCTTATTTAAATTAAAGATTCTGTGTAATGCTTTTATCTCCACCTGCTTCTTGAGATTCTAGGGAAGTTTCCTAATTCCTTTGTTTTTTTCTTTTTTTTTTTAATGTGTTATGTATTTGTTTTGTTGTGTTGAAGGCTTCTCCTTCACATTGCGGATAATGTGTCTTAAGTGTGAGGGAGGGTTTGTTTGATTTTTTTTTTGTTTATATTTTATTTTTATGTATATTAAAAAAAGTCAAAAAAATTTTGATGTTTTATTTGCTTTATTGTGTGAATGACTTATTATTAGCTTAGTAGTTCCCTCATTTTCATCTTAACTTGGTAAAAAAATATCTAGCTATGCCTTAAATTCACTTTCTTAATTTGCAAATCATGTTTTCTACCATAGATATTTAATTATCACTATCTTTAAAGAAAATCTGAAGATTTAGAAGTTTACAAAATTCTTAAAAAATTAAAATTCATTTTTTTTACACTGTAAATAAATGTTTTAGCCTCTTTTCCTTGTAATGTGCTTAATTTTGTGAATTCTTTGTTGAGTGAATCCTTAAATAGTGCTAGAGTCTCTAGAACTTGATTTGTTATCATTTTGAGACCACATTATTGAGTACAAACATAAAAATGATTAAGGTAATTTAAGATTAGTCATTTGTTCATTTTTCTTTCTTTATCCACCCTTTATCCATTTAGCGAGCCCTTTGAGCCTACAAGAACTCTATTTTTTTTTTATAATCCCATGTTTAGCTAGCCAATGAAACCTAGTCCCTTAAAGTATTAAATTGATCATGCTTGCTTTAGGATGAGATTTGGTTTCTACAATTACAAGGGGTTGTTTGATGAAATTAATGAGAAGTCTTAAGTATGGGGCTGAGTGTTTTATTCTTTAAGGGTGGAAATGAAAGAATATTATTTGATTAATTGCTTGATATTTGAATTGTTACCTTGTGTGATTTTATAGTAATTCTTCTTTCTTCCTCTTAAAATATAAAAGTAAAAAAAAAAAAAAAAAGTTCAAAGAAAAAGAGGAAGAAGAGGATGTATTTCTTTATCAAGGCAGTTCAATTCTATTTGCAAAGAATTTATGTTGTTTTTAAGGTCTACGAGAGTGAGATTATGTTTTGGCGTGAGATTTGTTCTTTATTGAGAGATCATGTGAGTTTCATTTGAGAGAGTATTTAGTAAGCATGATCAATTATTTGTAGTCCACTAACCTAAAAACATCTACCCTCTACTAAGGCCCCATTACAAACAAAAGACCTTTTGATTTGTGCTTGTATTTGAATTAAAGTGGTGGAGATGTGATTTATTTTCAAGCTTATGGTAGACATTTAGGTTATCTGTTGGACGATGAGAGCATACACAAACCTTTAAACACTTGGAATGAGAGGTACATTGTGCAGCACTTGATAAATGAATTTATTTTTTTGGGATGTGTGAATGGATAATCTTGATGCATTTGATTTAGGGGTAGTTATGATTAAATAAGTATGCTAGAACACAAATTTTTACAAATTTAAGAATTGATGAATTTTTGACATAGCTCGGTTAATTCAATTTGTTATGATGCCGATGAGGGGATGAAATGTATTTATGAGTCAATTGTGCTAGTTTTTATGTGTTTTATGCTTAGTGTTTTTATTGTTTTGTTTTGAGCTTTTTGTTCGTGTCTTTTTCCATTAGCTTAGTATTTTTGCTTGGGGACAAGCAAAATGCTATGTGTGGAGGAGTTTGATAGTTCTTTGTTTTTAGTATTTTTTAGGGCTAGTTTTTATTGTTAATTTAGTCTAATTTGAAAAAAATACTAGATAATATCTTACTTTTGGCTTGTATTATATAATTTTATAGAAAATCCTGAAAATTGGAGCTTATTGATAAATTATGAGTTTTTTGGGTAGAATTGTGTAGTTTCAGAAGTTCAAGGACCAGATAAAAATTTGACTATTCAGGGACCAGTTTTGATATTTTTAGATAGAGTTTGAGTCCAATTTCCATTTTAATTAGGAAGAGCTCGAGAATCCTTGCAAGAGAGGAAACTTCACTCGTTATTCACAAGAGAGGAAGTTTGGTTTGTTATGATTCTTAATTAGTGGAGGATGCTATTTTTCCTATTTTAAAGGGGAATAGGAAACTATAAATAGGGGAGAAAGTCTTTATAAATAAAAAAAAAAAGGAGAATTATTATCATTATTATTTTAGAGAGTTTTTGCTTTGTTTTTTTTTTTTTTTCTAGAGAAGAAGCTATCCACAAGAGAAGGATTATTAGTCAACTATCAAGTTTGAAGAGAAGAATACAAGGGTTTCATCATGAAAACTTTTCTATTTTATTTTCTTTTTATTTTTATGTTGGTTAGTAATTCAATCATGAACTAAACTAATTTGGCACTTGGGTATGATGAACCCTAAGATGAGTTTTGAATTGTAATTTTTTAGATAATACAATCTTTTCATTATTTTATGGAATTCAATTGTGTTTGCTTTTTATTTTCTTGAATTGATATATCCGGAATATTGATTCTTGTTTTAATTCTTTAAATTTAGATTGAGAAATTAAGTTATTGAATAGATTTAGCACAATTGAAAGGAGTAGCATGTACCCCTAGAGATAGGATAACATAAATCTTTCGGATTAAGGTCAAACCTAATAGTGAAATTCAAGGAACTATAATGCATTTTTAGGGGGGTTTAATTATGAAGAGATTTCAATTAATCAACCTAGAATTAGATGTTAATGATCTTGAGAAAGACTTTAACATACTAAAGGAATTTCCATGGTTCCATAAACATTGAATTAGATTGTATTGTCGAAAAATCAATTTCTTAATAAGTGTTAGGGGGATTCAATACTTGAGTACTATCAATCATATTGATCACCTTTTTCCTACTCTCTAGTTCATATTTTCATTATTTTAGTTTATTGAATTATTTTATTTTATTTTAATTAGTTAATTAATTCATTGAAAACTACCTATTAAATAATAGAAAAATAGCTAATTCTAGTACTTTCAGTTCTTGAGGGATCAACACTCGATACTTCTACGTTATACTATACTCGATAGGTGCACTTGCGTACTCTATCTATAGGTATTAGCCTTGGACTCATATCACTAGAATTGCATGATGTTTTGCAAACTAGTCTATACTCAAAATAACATCAAATTAAGTTCATCAATACTAAATTTGTAGGCAATACAACACCATATACTAGCACTAACAAAGTTCTACATTGTTTACAGTCACACTACCTCTAGCAGACATCAAAACACATAAATTATGTCCCAAGGATTCAACTGAATTATGCACCCATCATGTAAATTCTAAAGACATAAATGAATGTGTGGATCCTAGGTCTATCAAAACATGAGCATATAAATCATAAATAAATATTGTACCAAAAACAACTTCAGGAGTTGTTGGAGCCTCTTGATGAGTAATAACATAGAGTTTAACATGAGGTTGAGTATGGGTCACTTATCCATTACTAAAAATTGAAGTTGTTCCACCATGTCCTCCTCTACCTCTACCTCGCCTTTTACCTCTGCTTATGTTATGAATATTCTCTCCAACACTACTTTGTCTAGCTACCAGAGGCTCTCCTTCAGTTAAACCTGCCATTGGGCAATCTTAACTCATATGGCCTTATTGTCTACAATTATAGCAAGTAAGCCTTTTAGGTGCCCAACACTTTCCAAAATGAGTTCTTCCACAATTACTACAAACTGGGGCTACATCTCTACCCATTGTGACAACTAGTCCTCTCCTACCCTTTGAGCTTTTAAAACCACCATAGCTACCTCTACTAGATGCTATTAATGTTGATATAGTAAGTTGGCTTTCACTTCTACCTCTTTGATCACCAATAACTCCTTAAAATTTTGATCCCTTAGATTATGTGAAACTACCTATTTTTGTTGCCCTTTGGTTCTCTACTTCACCCTACATAACTTCTTTTCCTTTTTGCCTTTGTTGAATTCTTTTCTTGGATCACCCCTTTAGCTCAAATAGCTACTGCTAATAGTGTAGTATAATTGGTTAGCTTAACTACTAATCAATTTTGAATTTCTAACCTCAATCCCCTTACAAATTTTTAGCACTTTAATTCCTTTATAGCCATATATTATGGGGCATATCTCAAGAGTTTCATAAATTATACCTCGTAATCTGCCACTGCCATATCATTTTATTTCAGATGGGAAAATTCCATCCTCTTCTTGTCTAAATATATTGTTATTATGTGTTTATTTGCAAACTTCTTTAGAAAATTATCCCAAATTAAAGTCATCAGTTGAGTACTGATACCTAGAATAATCTTCTACCAATCTAAGGCATTATTTTGAAGTAAGGATATTGTACACTTTAGCTTTTTTTCTAAGGTGCATTTAAGCTTGTTTAAGATTCTCTCAGTTCTTCTAAGCCACTCCTTAGCCTCAATAAGATGTGCAGTGCTCTTAAAGTCAATTACCCCTTGCTTCCTCATTCTATTATAATTCTTGTCTATAGTAGGTCCTAAATATGCTTATGTTGTAAATCTCTACAACATCTCATAAAACTGTATGATCTTTGGGTTTACACCTACAACTAGATTATTGCCTAACACTTCAAGATTCTCTACAATATGCTCACATGCATGAACAAACTCATCCCTAACTTCTAGGCTAATATGAACTCTACTAAGTGCATCCCTATTCCTATATGCTAACACATGTAAGTATTAACATAACACATATATCATATATTACATGTTCACATCACACATGTCTACAAAATCATTTACCTACTATGATACCATTAAAATGTAACTTCCCTTTTCAATTTTTTTTTTTTTAACTTTACTTAGTTTATTAGATAGTTTGAGGTAAGTTTATCAGATAGTTTGAGTTATTAATAAACATTTAACAATCATTTTCCAAGCATATGTATTAACTCATTCATAGAGTATGAAGAACTAAAATAACATAACATCATTTAAATTATCTCATGCCATTCCATTATCATTAAAAGATCTTTCTTCAATTGTTTTGAACACTGTATCTTTTATATTATAACATAGTAACTATTTACAACAAAATATGCATGGCTAAATAAACCAAATACTAAAAGACTGTATACTAGTCTAACCTCTATCAAACTGCTAAATAACAACTTTAAAATGTAGATTGGATGCAATCTCTAGTCTACTCTTCATGAAAGAAAATGAAATGTAAAGAAGTAAGCATGCATACTCAGTAAGTAAACACTTAATGATACTTTAATAAAAAATAACACAATAAGCATTTAAATATAAATAACCCATCATTTCATCCATACACTAAATAAGGACTTGTTAATTTTTAATGCTATACAGGCTATCAAATACTATTGCCACGTAGACTATAGCATATCATTGCCACACAGGTTATCAAATGTTGTTGCCATGCAAGTTATCATATTCGGCTACCACACAGGCTATCGATATCATTGCCACATAGGATATCATATATTATTGCTACACAATTATCAACTAATATTGCCACACAGGTTATCATATATTGTTGCCACACATGCCATGGATCATTGCCACATAGGCTATCAGATTTTGTTGCCACACAGGCTATTAGATTTTGTTGCTTAATTAATAATATCAAGTATTAGTCTTTCAACAAATCATCATATATTGTTACCACACTACTATAGATCATTGCCACATAGGCTATTAGATTTTGTTCCTTACTTAACAATATCAAGTATTAGTCTTTCAACAAATCATCTATAAATCCAATAAAATTCTAGCAATGTAATGACCAATAACAATACCCATAAACCTTGGCAAATCATATCACAACATACTTTCAATCTCAAGTCATAATTTATTAATATCTCATAAAAATAAATAATTCAAAAATAAACAATCCTTTCATCAAAGTATTCATTAATATCATCTCATATAACAACATTTCAATCCATTGAGTATATGTTCATAACATTTAACCAATCACATGTTTAAGTATCATTAGCTATTTACTTACCTTTATCTTCAAGCTATTATGTCGTGGATGGTCCTCGCCCATTACTAACATTATCTTTTGTGCCTTGAGGACCTATTTTAGTACACTTACTAAAACCATGGTGATAAAGTAACATTTTTATCTCTTTGTCCATGTGCACTCTAGTAAAATATCATGACCTTTATAGGATATTTCTATAATTACTTTTTCCCCATAAATTCAAATAACTTGATTCTTTTTTTTTTAACTCAAATAGACATATATGGGTACAACATATCCAAAATTTATCCTAAAATATGCACTACACTATTTATTGTGAATTTTGGAAATTTTCCCTATATTTGGTTCAATTGTACACTAAATAATCCTATAAACATAGCCATATCTCAAAATGTAGAAGCCCAATTGAAACACTGATTTGGAGCTAATTAGTTAATATAGAAATGAATATTTTGCATGTTTCACATATTCTTTAATTAGCTTATAAGGTCCTAAAAAGAAATGGTCAATCTTAGATTTTATATGCATGAATAGTTTTAAGATCAATCTTGATCAAGGAGCCATATCTCTTAACACACAAAATATTAGGCAAAAATATTTTAAAAAAATTGAGATAAGACATTAACCTACAACTTTTATGTTTTCCACTTCACCTAATTCCTACTCTATCCCTATAAAATTATTGGAAAATAGAACCAATGGTTGAGCAGGTTTTAACAATAATTAGTCACAATTAAAGAGCGATATCTCTTCCTACACAACAAATTAAGTAAACTTGTTTTATAAGAATTTAGGTGGGATATAAATATACAAATTTTTTGGTTTACACTTTACCTAATTCCTCTTTTAGCACTATGAAATCATAGGTGTAACAATATACTCTAACAACCGAACCAACATAATCAATTTTATTTCTCTTAAGCTTCAACTTCCATACTAGAAATATACTTATAATTGCTCCATAATTCTTACTAATTATGCATATTTAACGTGTTATACGAAAGGAATTTCATATGGAAAGAAGATTAAATCACTTATCTCTTTTTGCGAAAACTAGAAAAGGTCAGGGTTTTTTCCTAACTAGCTACATTTTTCTTCTTTCTCTCTTTCTTTCTTTCTTTCTTTTGCTACACCCCCTCACTTTTTTTTCTTTACAATTTGATCCTAAAGGAAGAGAAATTCAATTTGTATACTTATTCTAATAACACAAAATCACGATATCTTGTTACTATTGTTTGGAAGCTCCATTTTCCTATTTTAGTCCCTCTTCTTTACTCAATCACCTTTATCCACCTACCAACCCCCATCCTTATACTTTTAATAAGTTCTAAAATATTATTATTTAAGATATTATAACATACACACTACATATGACAATTTGTCATGCAACTATGCAAACATCATATTCATATTCAAATTCCCAAAATGCAATGTGTAAGTATTCATTTTATGTCACATGATGCATATATGCAAATATATCATAATTAAAATGAAAATGAATTAGGTTGAGGATGTTACACTAAAACTACCATATAAAGGTATTGGAATATATATGAATGAATATTAGAAGTTTGATGCAAACTAGAAACAAGTTTAAACATCTTTAGAGATAGTTGTTATACCTGTAATATTATAGCTCTAGCCTTCATGTTTATAGAGCAACCTTCACCTATAATAGACTTTTTAGCCTTTGTTGCTCTGCTCCTAGTTACAAGCTGTGTCAACTTCTTATACCAATAGTGCTTTGAATCATCTAAGCTAATGGTTGGGAACAATGCCAAATATTGAAGAACCCTAGTGTGACACTATAGTCTTATGCATTAGCAACTCCTTTCCCTTTACTAAAGGCTAAAGGAAGTTCATACTCTTTACTCTTTCTTGAATGTTAAAATTCCTGGACTATATTAGTACAACTATGTTCCTTTGAATTATCCACAACATTTTTCTCCTTGCTTTGATATAATTGAACTTTTCTACTTCTTTGCATTTTTCCTCAATTCCACCTTGCACACACAAAATGTGAAGGTTCTATTAAATACAAAATTAATGAAGTTTGCATTGAATGTAAAGTGATTTGAAAAAAAGCAATGTTTGTACTTGTGTATCGGTAGTCCTTTTCAGACGTCTCTTGATGTTGTATCTAGCTTTTTTGCATACTCCATGTGTCATGATCCTCCCTGCCCTTATCACCTTTTCTATCTTCTTTTGCTCATCTCTATCCTTCCTCTTATTCTTTTTAGGTCTTCTAAGCATTTTCTTAAATTTAGGAGATATAATTATCTCCTTCCCATTGTTGCTTCCTTGGAACACATTGAATGATATTATTGTACACCTTAAGCTAAGTTTGCTTGAACACTACTGAGCCATAAAATTCTTACGATGATCAGTCTTGTAAAAGATGGCATGAATTGCATGTGGGCATGGGATGCCTATCAAATCCCACTATTTAAAAGTGTGACACCTTTTGTTTACATTCATGGTGCGTTTATCCTCTTTGTCAATAACATTAGTAATCTCATATCCAATATCCCCATTCCATTACATTAGCCAATTGAATGACCTCTCCTTATCTTTCTCTAGTTTATCTATAGACCTTTGAGAATAATCACATATCCAAGTATTGAGTCAGCCTCTCTTGTTCCATAGTTTGTTAAACACTTGGATCCTTATATCTTCTATTATTGAGATAATTACCTTGCTACTAAGCTCACGAATTTAGCCATTAAATGCTTTAGATAGGTTGTTGTCCATAACATCACACTTCACATCAGTGTTAAAAAAAGCATTGCGCCATCTTTCAACTCCATAAGCTAAAGCATCTTCAGTAATATCTTTCAACTAATTCCTAAATGTTGCTCTTGCATAGTTCCAAAAGGCAATTTTGATCTCCTCACCTCTTCATTTTTTTGCCTAATTGTGTGTCTTGCACACATCCTATGTTCAACTTTTGCAATATCTCTATCATTGCTAATTCCATTCCCTATAAACACATCAAAGACATCACATGCTTGCATTTACTAAATGTTGCAAACTTTAAATAGTGCAAATAAAATAACATTTACCTTTTGCATGTTTAAAATGATAGTAAAGCCTCCTTTATCTCTAAGTTGAAGATCAGACGGATAGACATCTCAAAAACCAACCCCATATTACCTCACTCTCAATATTGAAAATTGCTTAACCAATTAGAAACATATGGTTGTTTTCATTATGACCCATAACACATAATAACTACCCCTTACATACCCCTCATTTAAAAAACAACCATTAATTCCAAGGATTGGTTTACATCCTTTAAATTGATCTTTTTGCAAGCGTCTAAACACATGTAAACCTATTGAAAAGTGGCTTTCCTTCATATTATCTGAGCATGACTTGGCAAAACACGTATTTCCTAGATTAGTTTGGTTAATAATGGCTACATAATCATGCAATATGGCATACTCCTTATAACTACTATGACGTTCCTTCATTATATTTTTATTTTTTCTTTGAATTTCTACACACATGCAAACTCACATTAGTCTTCAACTCACTTGTAACAAGTGCTTTAAATTCCTTCAACTACAAATTGGCTTATGGCATTATTTTACCTTTATGCTTCCTCTTAAAAAATGCACTATGATAGAATTTTGTTCTTATGAATTTATAGCATTTGTGGTGAGGATTGTATATTTTAATAGTCAATATATTAGTGGCATTATGTATACCTATATGTAGGACCTATGAACATTCTTCATGTATAAACAACTCTAATTCTTTCACCATCATTTTTTGCATAATACATATGTAAACCCTTTATAACAATATACCTTGCAACAACTTCTCTAACTTTCTAAATGTTTTTAAAGGTCATGCCCACACAAAACATATGTATTTTTGCATTAGGATCAAACCAAACACTACTCTTACTTTTCCTTACAACACCATCACCATACTCATCCTCATTCTCTTTAATATAACTCCCTATAAAACTACTATAATACATACTATCATTCTCATCACTAGTTTAACTATCTTTTAGACATCATCATCACCAACAACTTCTTATCATTTCAAAATTATATCTATAGGCATACTCTCACCATCTTCATCATCTTTCTCATTTTCTTTTTATGTTTTATATCTAAACTTATATTGTCTAACATTTTGTCTTACAATTTGCAACTCATCATCAGTCAAGCCCCTTACATTGACACAAATTTCATCAAATGTTTGATGTCTCTCATCACTTAACTTATCTACTCCAACATCAACCTCATCATTAACAATATTCATAGGTATACTGCCTTTATCAATCTTAAGTATAATACCCCTATCATTATTTGAATTTAATACATGTATAAAAGGTTTAACATTGGTACATTGCCCTTTATCAGGTTTTACATTCTTATTGCAGTGTTTAATGTAGAACTCTAAACTTAGGTCGTTGTTAATGGTCTACCATCTACATATCGATAAAATAACCCCTTAATGCTTATGTACCCAATATCCTTAGCATAAGACATAATATTGGGGTGTGCAAAAGGTTAGCATCTAATTTTCTATCCCCTAATCTATCCTCATTTCCCACATACCTATTCACATTGCCCTTAAACAACTCACCTCTATGGTGAATAATCAATTTAACTTCAATGTTAGTTATACCTTTGAAGGAAATAATCCATAATTCACTTTAATACAAATTATAATTCACTTTGATACAAAGCTAACTCATGCATTATAAAAGACCATGGAATCTATATAGCTAAATTCATTTCACACAAATACTTAGTTAAGCACATGTTTGTTATAATGCATAGCTAAACCCATGCAGAAACAAAAAACCATATGCATAGCTAACTTGAAGCATATAATGAATTACATAAGATAAATACATATCTAAACTCATGGAAAACAAACCATATTCTTAGATAAATTGAAGCATTTTCTTAAAGTCAATGTAAGAAATAATAGAACAGTCTAACCCCAATTAGAAGCATTTTGTGGTCTAATTTTAGTTTAATTAAAATAATAGATCACTGCAGCTAATAGTTAAGTAACATTGTTTAACAATGGACCATAATGTACTAACAAATAGAATAATAAAGGTTTAAAAAATGAATTTCCTCACCATTAAGGAAACACACACCCATTACCTTAATAATGGCAACACTATGTCAACAATAGACCATACCTTTAACTATTCTTTATCAAAAGCAACCAAATTGACACAAAAATCCATATTCCTTGGTAGCTGCTCTTTCAGCAGCAAATGCTTAAGATCACAATGGTAGTTATCAAAGATTAAAATGGATTAGTTTAAATTTATCAAAGTTTTAGGATAATGTTTTTCTATTTTAAGGTTTGAAATGGTTTTAGATTTCCCTAATTATAAAAGGGCCAAATGGATCTAGGATTTAGGGATTTCTGGTTGTAGAAATTACCAAACTAACCTTCATTTTTTAACATTTTTGTTAACATATGAAAATTACCAAACTAACTTTAACTCTCCCACTAACCAATCCAAGTCAGCTTGTTTCTACTAACATTTACTTCCACTTAACAGTTGTGTGTTTCATGCTCCTAACGCCTATTAAATTAGGGGTCAATGTGTCTACAAACAAAAGTGCAAGGAGAAAATGTGGAGAAATAAGAATGCAGGGGGTAAATGTCAAAAATGGTGATAGTGTAAGATGCAAAATATGGGTTTTTTCATAACAATAAATACATGTGTTTATATGATTTATTTTTTATTTGGATGAGTTTGTCAAAGTCCAAAAAATGACTTCTCGTTTTCAAAAGGGTTCCTAAAAAATGACTTAGTTATTCTTTTGATTAAGAAAATATTTTCTATTGACCAATTTTCTTAAATACACCAAAAAACAAAAATAGACAATTTTTTCTTGGAAAATATTTTCTACGAAACAAATAAAGCCTACACCAATAAAAATTTTCCTCCATTTTAGAGAGGAAAAGAGAGAAATATTAATTTTAGAAGTATAAGTTACATTAAATTCCTAAAATGTCCTCAATTTGTCTATATATATTATCTCTTTTATTTTCATTTTTTACTCACTTCTCTCCATCCCTGCACATATGCAATTTAAACTATAGTTCAAGTAGGTCTTTTTTTTTTTTTTGCAAATTATGTTGCATGTTTTTCTCTTTGTTTTCCCATGAATTTCATATTATGATGTATGCAACTTATAACTTCAAACTTCAAATGGATTTCAAAATCTTTATACAGTTGAATCAATATCAAATGATACTTCAACTTCTAACTTGAAATGGCTTTAAAAATCTTTATGTAGTTGAATCAATATCAAATGCTTTTTCAAGTTGAGTTATCAAATGTTAATTTTTCATTTTTAATTTCAAAAATAATGAAATTTATTTATAATGTGATTAGAAAGATAAATTTTTATTTTATAATCTTTTATATCTTGCAAATGAATTTGAATTTCTTCCTTGTAAATATGATGTCCAAATAATAGAAAATAAATTATTTTATTCCTTGTTATTTCTCTTATTTAATTTCTTTTTATTTCATTTGTATAATTAGTGCACTAAACAAAAAATGAACTTGTGAATTTTATACTTTGGCTTATTAGCTCCTAAAATCCATACCATTTCAATTTTGGTAAAATTGACTAATCATTTTAATTTTGGCAAAATTAGACAAAATTGATAAAATTTTTGTAAATTTAGCTAAAATTCAAATTGGTCAAATAGGGTGATGCTTCACATTCAAATATTGAGTTAAAATAACATTAATTAATGTTAATTAATTGTACTAATTTTTTTGTAAAAATTTATGCAGTTGGTTTGTCACGTCAAGTGTTATATCATAATATTTTAACCAATTTGAATTTTGGCTATATTTGTTAAATTTTGTCTATTTGGCTAATTTTGCCAAAATTAAAAGAATTGGTCAATTTAATCAAAACTCAAAAAGATGTGAATTTTAATGGCTAATAAGTGTGAGAGCCCTCAAGATTTGGCTCGAACAAGTAAAACGTTGATTGCAACTCCATCCTCTATTGCCCAACAGAAGGGTCAAGAGGATAAGGACTATTCATTGATAATAACCCTCAAAACATGGCTTGCATTTAGATCAACGAGGGATCCTTTAGCCCTCACACTAGTTTAAAGCCTTTTTATCTAAGTGATGGTCAACATGGGACCAAGGCGAGATGATACACTAGCACCATCCTTAAGAAAATATGGAGTCGGCCACTCGAGTTTGGTTAGGACAAGAATTTAGACAAGGCAAAATCTAAACCTAACTAAGTTATTTAGAAGGCCCAATTCATATTTACCCCATCAAAGATCATGTTCAAAAATTGGGTATGACTTGGGAAAGAGATTAGGGACCTCCAAACCACTCGAATGTTGGGATCCGACCTTTGGGTAGCTTTGGTTCACTTGTTTACCATTTTAACCATGTTCTTAATTAATTCGATTAATATCCCTAAACACTAAGCATGTTCCTAACACTATCCAAACAATCAAACAAAAGTATTATCATAATTAACTTCAAAGGGGATAGGGATCATGCAAAATGTTAAAGGAGGTATCATGTGTGTCCATCATTCGTCATCATACATAATCATCACAAATAATTATCATCAAGACCATCATCCATGGTCAAACTTAAATAAGCACCTACACCCAAGAAAGCACGCAAGTTAGTCATCAATACAAGAATAAATAAAAAAAAATACTAAAGCAAGTAAAACATGGCTCATGTAAACATCTTACCATGTCTCTAACTTAAGGAACCTATGCATGTTTACAAGTCCATAGTCATAAACATCTTCACATAACATGAATCATATGATAAGATTAAGAACACCAAACAAGCACAAACATGTAAGTTATGTAGCATGAGAAATCATAAACATGAAATGCAAAGGCATCTTAGAGAATATTGGCCTAGGGCAAAACAAAAGGGATCCTAGGGTTATTGAACCATCCTCCTCTTTGCTCTTAAATAGCTTATCATCCATGAGCATCAATAACCTTTTATAAGATTAGGGTGTTAACTAATAAAAGGTAAACATAAAGCCAAAATATACATCTAGTAAGAAGCATAATGATATAAACAACATAATAATAGTTATAATGAGGCTGTTAAGGTCCTAGGAATGAGAAATTTCTTACTTGATCATGGCTAAAATGAAATCAAAATATAAACCTAAATGTCTGATAAGGGATAAGATGAATTAATGTAAAGTCTTAAAATAAGAAAAATCATAACAGAAACCTTCAACTTGGCCATTGTTCCATTATTTGAATGAATAGAGGTCCTAGGTCATAACCTTCCCTTATTCTATTAATGGAACTCTCAAATATCACCAAAGAAAGTTTAGAAGTGGGGAAATCTGAATGGAGAAAGAGATGAATTTTGCAATATGTCCATAGTCAAAATAGGTTATACACATCAACTGGTGGTCTATGCAGACTACATGAAGTTTATACAACCTACTAAGACTGGTTTTTTTTTTTTTTTGAAAGAAAGAAGAAGAAAGGAAAAAGAAGAGGAGTGATAGGGGATCCTTAGATGCCTTAGGTTATTACTTTTCCCTTAGAGGCATAATACTTTGACCATATCCTCTAAAAATGCAAAGGGAATGATCAAAAGAGAACCATAAAGGTCTTGTCCACCTTAGATCTTAGTGTTGATGAATTAGGGTTATGGCTTCTATGTTTATGGATGTTTATGGTGAGAATTTGGCTGAGTTTTGTTAAGATTGTCCAAGCCTCTCCTTTCTTCTTAAAATGGGGTGGCACTTATAGAGGAATAAAGGTACACTAGAGCTGGAATGGTTCTAGTTACTTGGCATTCACATCCCATAATAGACAGGACCATGAAAGTTTTGGAATTTAAGATTTGAAGGATGTTTGTATAGCTAAAAGGTTAGTTGTATAGACCTTTAGTGTTGGCTATACAACCCTCTTAATGATAGTGTCCATGTTCCATAATCTTTTTTCTATTAGGATTTTAGGGTCCTATCTATACAACAAAGTGTTTGGTTGTATAGACCACTTAGCCACCAAGTTTTTAAGTTTTGGAACCTTCTTTTTTGTTAAGGTGTTAGGGTTAGTCTATATAGCCATGTGCTTAGTTATATAGCCAAGCAAGTTAACTATAAAGCCCACTAAACTAGGGCTGACAAGTTTAAGCTTTTGACCTTGTAGGCTTGGGCTTGGTTTTGGGGCTTATTCCAAAGTTTTTAAAGGCCTTTTGTCCTTTTTCTTTCACACTTCCCTTGCATTTTAGGGAATATTTCCACTAGCTTTCATCATTGAGCTCACATTTTAAGGTCTATAATTTGATGCTCACAATGGCCTCTACTTTATAGGGCTTGAAAAATGACATTCAATAAATTTTTATTTGAATAAGACTCAACAAAGTAATGTATAAATGCAAACATTGGAAAAATGACCAAAGCATATGACTCATTAACAGCTCTTAAAGTAGGTACTAAAGTTTATTTTGATAGCTTTCTAGCAGGTATCAGTGTGTTTTGTGTGCTTAGTGTATAACAGCTCTCAAGTAAGTACTAGATATCCTAACAGCTCTCTATTAGGTACTAATTTTGTTATGGCAACTTTCTAATAGGTACTAAATGTCTTAGTAACTCTCTCGCAGGTACTAGATTTGTTCTAGTAGCTTTCTAGTTGGTATTAGTGCCTTATATGTGCTTCCATCAGCTCTTAAGTATGTGTTAGATGTCCTAACAGCTTTTTAGCAGGTATTAGATTTGTTTTGATAGCTCTCTAACAAGTACTAGTGCATTATGGATGTTTGTAGTACTTTATTATAGCCACTAATAGTCTTGAATTATTAGAAGTGTCCCAACTCTTTGATTGGTAGTTTTAGCTTAGGGATTGATCCAATGCCACATTAGCTCTTTTGGCATGCTAAAGTGTCATCTTGTCTCATTGCAACTTTCTTAGCTTCCTAGGTATAAATTTTTATCATTGCAGCCCTTCTAGTTACTTTGCAGTGTATCTTTGTTAGGAATTATGGCTTCAGGTTCAAAATTATTAGACATTCTTATTAGGTATGTGCTTTCAATTAAAATAGTTCTTGGGATGTGAATTTTGCTCTAAAAGTTCCTCTAATACTTTTGAGAGTGTCAATTTTGTTGTTAGAAGGCATTTTAGTAATTTGGTAGGTAGACTGGAAGGTCAAATAGGCTTTTCAAAGTTATGGCAATGTCATGGTTAATTTGGTAATTTTGTCTTAGGAGATGTAATCATCTTACTCTAGACCTCTAGATGCAAAGCCTGATGATCAAAATCACTGAATATATTCCCTATAATGTAAAGCGAATCAGGGCCTTAGAAAATCTTATTGAACCTAGCTTGGGAGGTTGATGAACCAAGGTTGTTTTCATAATTACAAACATATCTAAAAGCTAACTCTATCTATGTTATTATGTAAAATCTTACAGGTACATCAATCTTTTGATCTAAGACTTCTAGAAAAAGAACTTTGTTAAAAACTCCAAGAATTCAAAGCCAACAGGTGTTGTTGTATTTCAGTAGACATTGTACCTTCATCAACGAGCATTTAATAATCTTACTGGCATTGAAGTAACACCCAAATGTGAGTAATGTCTTATGGACCCCTCAACCAGTGACTTTTTCAAGGCACAACAGGCGTTGTATGACTCAAACACCTGAGCTTCATAAGCCAACCTTCACAACAAGCATTGCATTTTTGCAGCAGTCATGGCTTATCGATACCTCAACAGGGGGTTGCATTTTCATAATAGGCATTTGACTAAGTGACTTGATGTGAATAGAACTCTCAAAGGCTCAATATGGGAATTGGATTTTTACCAATGGGCATTGGAAAATCTCTTAGGCAAAGCTAAAGTTTATGGACCCTCCACTAAGAGATGTTCAAAAGTTCAATAGGCATTGAGATCCTTTTCAACAGGCATTGAAATCAAGCCAACCATTATTGAAGCATTATAGAAAAACTTGAGAAATAGAGCATCAAGTTCATAACCTTCTAGAAACTTCAACGAGCATAATCCATATCTCAATAGGAATTAAAGTTAAATTCCAGTAGGCATTGAAAAGCTCGAACAGTCATTGATGGAGTTGGCGACTAAAAAATTGAAAAAGTTAGAAGAGGAGCATCTAAACAGATCTCTCTCTAATAACTAGTTCTAACGGGCATTTTAATAAAATCAACAGATATTGAAGTTGTATTCTCACCAAACAACGAGCGTGAAGACTATCCAACAGGCACTGAGTGACTACTCTATGACATCGAGTGATAGCCTTCTTTGTAATAGTTAGTTTCATGTCTCTGCCTATAAAAAGACCCTCCCACCATAGAAATAACAAGAGACAAAATCGATCAAAAGTAAGTATTTTACGTTGTGAAAGCAATCTTTGAATAAAAAGCATGAAAACAAGTGTGATCTAGCTTCACGGGAAGATAATTGTCAAAAGCTTGCAAAAGTCATTTTTAAAAATAGAGTTGAATAACAAGCATCAAGATTTCTCTCAAAAGTCTCTACCAAATCAAGCATATCTTTTGAGTGCATTCCTTAATGCTTATTGCTAGAGTGAGAGTGTTCTTTTTTTTTTTTTTTAAGTTGCAAATTCTTTTGAGAAAGTGTGTGTTTAGGGGATCTTAGAAGATCCAAAACCATTCTTGTTAAAGGTTTAAGGTGGTACCTGTAAACTACTTTGGGAAATGATTTTAGTAGCACCCAAAAGTTTACTTGTAACAGCTTGATATGCCCAAAAACTACTATTGCAAAGGTGTTGATGGCACTTAAAAGCTATCTTGATAGTGAAAGGCTCTAATGGGAAAACTAAAGGAGACGACGTAGGCAGAATTGTGTCGAACCTTTATAAATTGATTGTCTCAATTCTTCATTATTTATGCACTTAGTTTTAATTGTTTTTACTTACCATTTCCCTATTCATCCCTGCTTCAAGGGCACTAAGGGACAACAATTGGTATCAGAGCTTATTTCTCTATAAAGGCTTAAGTGCTTAGAATAAAGATCATGACAAATTATGAGGAATCACAATCAATCCATAAGCCACCATTCTTCAAAAGAGATGACTATAAGTATTAGAAACCATTGGAGATTTTTCTAGACAGTGAAATCATAGATCTATGGGACATTATTGAAGTAGGAAGAGAAGTTCCTACTAAACTAATTGGACATGTCCTAGTACCCAAGCCTAAGAGTGAATGGACAGCTGAAGAAAAAAAGGCAAACTTGAAAAATAGATGAGCTATGCACTTTCTCTTCTATGCAATCCATAAATCTCAGTATGCTAAACTGCAAATGTGCACGTCGGCTAAGGAAATATAGGACACCTTGCAAACTTAACATGATGGTCCCAGCAATGTGAAAAAGAAAAAAATACAAATGCATACTAACATGTATGAAACAATTGTATACTAGCTTGGTGAAACCATCACTAAGATGTACAATAGGTTTATTGACATAGTTAGCACTCTTAAAAATCTTGGTAAGTCCTACTCTAATAAGGATATGGTAGCAAAGATCCTAAAAACTCTTTCCAAGGACAAATGGGAAGCAGACAACAATAGAGGAAGCTAATATGTTGGAAATCCTATAACTAGATTAGCTTATGGGAAAGCTTTTGGCCCATGAAATCACTCTTGAGAAGACATCTGAAAGCTCTAAAGTAAGAAAGAAAGATTTTGCCCTAAAAGCCAAAGAGTTATGCCCTAAATCCTCTTCTTCTTCTTATTTGTTAGCATCTTCTTCTAGTGATGATAAAAACAACAATGAAGATAAACACCTTGCCTTTATAACAAATAAAGTAAAGAAATTTCATTCCAATCAAAAGAGCAAAAGGGTAAGGAGGTATAAGAAGAAAAACAATAAGAGTAAACTCATTTTCTATAGATGTAAGGAGAGAGGGTACGTCAAGTCAAATTGTCCCAAGGTAAAGAAAAACAAAGCTCCTGCTAAGAAACACACCTCCATGAAAGATAAGGAAGTGTACACAGTTAATTAAGACAACATAAATGACTCTGAACCTGATAAGGAAGAAACCAGACAAGAGCTGGCCAATCTTTGTCTCATGGCAATTGAGGAGAAATCTAGAGAATCCTCAAGTGAGCACTCCTCTAGAAATGATAGTGACAGTAATGATGGGCATGAGGTAGATCCCCTTAATTCTTATTCTATAGATGAGCCATATTCAATTATCACCAAGCTGACCATGAAAGTTGAGACTCTCAAGTCTAGTACCTCCTCTCTTAAGAAAGAGAATAAGTCCTTAAAGGATTGTGTTAAGAGTTAAGAGGCTCTAGCGAAGGAGATTGAGTCCCAAACTACTGAGAATTCTAAGTTCAAGGATAATCTTAACAAATTCATCAATGGAAAGAAGAAATTTGACTCCATCCTTGAAATTAAAAGGAGCATATCCATTAAGCATGGATTATGATATAATGCTTCTACCTCTACTACCCCTTGCACTTCCAAGATAGTCTTTGTTAAGGCTAAGTTAGCATGCCTAAAAAATGCCAAAAGTTTTGAAAAAAGGAAATGCCAAGACCAATGGCATAAAGGCTAAGCCTTAACCAATTCAAATAAAAATTAAGACATGTTAAAGCTAACTATGCCCAATGTATAATTCTTACAAGCCTAAGAGGAAAAATCTTCAAAGGTACAGAAATTGGCATAATTATGCATATAGGTATACACCTTACATGAGAGCACTTCACATGAGAAACATTCCTAAACAATTAGCTCAAAGGAGCTATAAATCTCACAAATACCATGTGCATTCTCCACCTAGAAATAGGACACTAGTGCACTTTAATGGTGAATGCTTTTATTATGTTATTTATGGCCACATTGTCTATCAGTACCTTTTTAGAAGGCACGATGTGCAAATGGCCAGATCTAACCTCTTAAGACCCTAGAAGATTTGGGTACTTAAGACTTGATTCTCTTTGTTTTGCAAATATGCTTGAAATCCCAAGTTGGAAAACAAGTGTGGTATCTTGACAGTGGATGTTCAAAGCACATGACAGGAGAAAAGGAGTTTTTCACTCAAATAAAGAAAACTTAAGGACTTAGGAATGAATCATTTGGGGATAATGGAAAAGCCAAAATCATTAGCATAGGTAAAGTTGGTAACGATCTTGATTCACCCATCTTTGATAATGTTTTGCTTATTTATGAACTCAAACATAATCTGTTGGGTATAAGTTAGCTTTGTGACAAGGGCTTAGAGTTATGTTTAAACCACAAGCTTGTTATGTGTCAAGGCTGAGTGACAACAAAATTTTATTCATTGGTAGGAGAATCCATAACATTTATGTCATTATTTTAAATTCACTCATTAACCATGATTCAAAATGTCTAGTATTTATAATGAATGAAGGTAAAACCTAGCATAGAAGGCTAGGACATACTAGCATGGAACTCCTCAACAAGCTGAAAAGGAGAAACTTGGTTGAAGGTCTGCCAAAAATCAAGTTTGCAAAGGAAGGAGTTTGTAAAGCATGTCAAAAGGGAAAACAGGTAAGATCTTCATTCAAAGCCAAGAACAAGGTAAGTTCATATAGACCTTTGTAATTACTTCACATGAATTTGTTTGGACCTTCTAGAGTGTCTAGCTTGGGTGGTATGCATTATGCATTTGTCGTAGTAGATGATTACTTAGGTACATTAAGGTGTTGTTCCTCCCTCACAATGACTCTTTTTTTAGGCATTTAAGACCTTTGCTAAGAGAATTCAAAACTAAAAGGATTTGAAAATCTCTTCAATTAGAAGTGATCATGGTGGAGAGTTTAAGAATGCTAAGTTCCAAAGCTTTTGTGATGAGTATGGTATCTCTCACAACTTCTTAACTCCTAGAATACCACAACAAAATGGTGTCATAGAAAGGAAGAATGGAACTCTTCAAGAGATATCTAGGGCCATGTTAAATGAGTATAATCTTCCTAATTATTTTTGGGTTGAAATAATAAATACTTCTTATTATGTCTTAAATAGAGTATGGATCAAGCCCTCATTGAAGAAAACCCCTTATGAGTTGTGGAACAATAGGAAGCCCAAGATTGCATATTTTAGAGTCTTTGGTTACAAGTGTTTTATTCTAAACACTAAAGACAACCTTAGCAAATTTAACTCCAAATTCAATGAAGGAATTTTCCTTTGATGCTCTACTACCAGCAAAGGGTATAGAGTCTTCAACAATAGAACACTTATTATTGAGGAGTCTATACATGTTGTTTTTGATGAATTCAACCCCACTTCTTTAAGAATAAAAGAAAATGTTGATGATCTTACAAGTCCCGTGAGTGAGCTGAATATTGAAAAAGAAAGGAAGAATGTGGATAAGCTATAAGAAATGAGGAGTGAAGAAAATTCAGATCAACCTCTTCCTACTCCAATTGAAGAGCAAACTCAGCTGGAAAGGAATTGGGTCTTTAAGAAAGATTATCTAAGAGATCTCATCATTAGTGATCCTTCAAGTCAGGTAACTACTAGATCATTATTTAGAAATCCATGCACCAATCTTGCTTTTATTTCCCTTATTGAGCTAAAGACCATAGATAAGGCCATAAAAGATGAACATTGAGTACTTACTGTGTAAGATGAACTCAATCAGTTTGAAAGGAACAAAGTATGGACCTTAGTTCCTAGACCTTAAAAACATTCCATTATTGAAACCAAATAGGCCTTTAGGAATAAGCTTGATGAGCATGGAACCATAGTTAGAAATAAGGCTCAGTTAGTAGCCAAAGGCTATAACGAAGAAGAGGGAATTAACTTTGATGAGACCTTTGCTCTAGCAGTAAGATTGAAAGCCATTAAGATTTTACTTGCATTTGCATCTCATATGAATTTCAAATTACATCAAATGGATGTCAAAAGTGCTTTCCTTAATGGCTACATTGATGAAGAAGTATATGTTGAACAAGTCCCTAGTTTTGAAAGCCATTGTTTTCCTAATTATATGTTCAAGCTCACCAAAGCCCTTTATGACTTGAAGCAAGCTCCAAGAGCTTGGTATGAAAGGTTAGCAACTTTCTTGTTAAGAAAGGGTTTTCCAAAAGGTTGGTAGACATAACATTCTTCTCTAAAGAGAAGAATGGAGACTTATTGCTTGTGCAAATCTATATAGATGATATCATTTTTAGTGCCACTAACTTTTACTTATATGAAGATTTTTAGAAAGTAATGAAAAGTAAATTTGAGATAAGTATGATGGGAAAACTCAAGTTCTTTCTTAGATTACAAATCAAACAAGGGAAGGAGGGAATCTTCATCAACTAATCCAAATATTCAAGGGAACTAATCAAAAGGTTTGGCATGGTGAACAACAAACCATGTAAAACTCCAATGAGCTCCAACATTAAGCTAAGCATAGATGAACATGTTAAAGTTGTATATCAAAAGTTGTATACATGTATGATTAGTAGTATTCTCTATCTAATAGCATCTAAGCCTAATATTATGTGCAGTGTGTGCTTATATGCTTGATATCAGTGTAATCCCAAGGAGTCTCATTTGTATGCTACAAAACACATATTCAAATACCTTATTGGCACTTTTAACTTAGGACTTTGGTATCTTCAGAATTGTTCCTTTAAGTTAAATGCATTTTCTTATGCTAATTTTGTTGGATGTGCCTTAGATAGAAAAAGCGCTTCAGTCACATGTCAATTACTTGGTCAATATTTAGTGTCTTAAAGTAGCAAAAAGCAAAATTCAGTTGCTTTGTCTACCACTAAAGCTAAATATGTGGTAGTAGGTCTTTGTTGTGCTCAAATCCTATGGATGAAATAATAACTTCTTAATTACTAGATTATTGTAAATCAAATGACCATCAAATATGACAACACTAATGCCATCAAATTGTCTAGGAATCCCATTCAATATTCTAGAAGCAAGCATATAGATATAAGACATCACTTTCTTATATATCATGTTAATAACAGTGATAATGTATTAGAATTTGTTGATACTAATCATTAATTGGCAAATATTTTCATTAAACCTATTTATGATGAAAAGATGCAATTCACCAAAAGAGAACTTAGAATGATTGATGAAAGTACATTGAGTTAACTTCAACATGTTCTTCTCTTTCACCTTTGTTGATTCATGCTTAGCTGTTCATTGGTTGATGATTGATATGTTGCTTGACTTTTGCTTGAAATGATTACCATTATAGTCTTTAGACTCTATAAGCTAAAGATTTTAATTGTGGATTATCTTGATCAAATGTTCATATATTAACTAAATTCATGACTATATCATTGAGTTTGATTAATAATTGACAACAACTAAGTTTTCAAAATGTTTGTTTATTTGAAAATTCCTTTTTAAACTTAGTTTTGTTTTAGAAAACCTAGCCAAAAAATGTTGCAAATTTGCCAACAATCGTTATGTTATTGGTGAGTTCCACATTTTAGGTTTTGTTTGTCCCCACAATCGATGTGAATTTCTAATAACCGTTATTCTTCACCTAATGAGCATTACAAGCAACCACCATCATTGGACTAAGAAACACTTACTTAAACAAGCTAATGATCATCTCCAACTATAGTTGTTTTACTCACAATGGTCATTGAACACTCTCAATGATCATATTTTTTAAAGAAACTGTAAACTCTTCAAAATCATATATAAACCCTTAAAACCTTAAAGTTGTTTTACTTTTGCTTTCATTGTGCTTTAGCTCTCCTGCTCTCTCTTTGCATTTGCTACTATTTCCTTTGATTTTCATTTGCATCAATCCTCAAACTAAAAACCAAATAGCACCTAAACCTGAATCAGCTAAGAGGTATAAGCAATTGGCTAGGAAAAACCCATAAACCTTTTATTCAAGCTACAAAATAGAGGAAAATGTGCCCTCGATGTTAGCAAAATAGATGAAAAGGACATTTGAACCTTCTTCTGCACCACAATCCTCAAAGAAATCCAAATTTGGCACAAAATCAAGGGAAATGGGAAAGAGACATAAACAGAGCAAACCTCTCTCATTGTCTAAAAATTCCACCTTAAAATGGAGAATAAAAGGGAATTGGCCCTTAAGCTTCTTACAAGACACCTTGGCAGAGGTAAATTCTTTGAATGGTGTGATCTATAAAGGTATGGGTTGTCAGAACAAGTAGAGGAACTTATAACAGGAATAGGGTGGGAACTCTTTTGTCACATAAAAAAGCCCTCCTATCTAGAGCTCATAATAGAATTTCTCACAACATTTGAAGTTCTAGAAAGTGATTACGACATATATGCATAAGAAAGTATGATCAATTTCGGACTTTTCAATAAAAAAACACATCTTAAGGCCAAATGAGTTGGCAAAATGCTTCGATGCCACATTATTAGAATAATAGCACATCCTCCCACTTTCAAAGTAGATGTAAATCAATTTTGGAAGTCAATAATAGATGGGTAGAGCAACTACAATAGCAATAATAGTAAGGCATCAAAGATAAAGTGCTAAGCCTTTAGGATAACTCACTGATTTATTACTTGGAACATCAATGGGAGAACTTAATCCAATTGTAATTGAACCATCATATACTTATTCTATCTTTGGTGCATAAAGAATGAGCAAAGGAATAACACACCCTTGTTCTTAATGCAAATGATAGGTGGTCAATTTGATAGAGGGAATGAATTTGTAATATGATATAACATAACTAGGATTGCCAAGTATGTGAAGGCTATTCCACGAACAGAAGAAGAACTTGAGGAAAGAAACATTATATTAGAGAAACTACCATATAATGAATCCATTTGCGAAAAAGATGTTGTTGAACATGGGGGTCATTCAAAGACTTAACTCTGGCTTAATAAGGAAAATACTAGAAGAATGAGAGATCCTTGAACAAGAACAAGATGATGAAGAGGTTAAATAAGCCATCAGAATAAGGATTTTCTACTATAGAAGAGAGTGGAACTAGTGCCCCTACTCATGTTACACCTCTCTCTAATTATGAAAAGAAGGCCCTTGATTAACTACAACCATCTCTAGTGTTATTCAACAAGTTGAGTCCTCTACCATGTCTTTACCAAAAGGTACAAAACTTCAAAGGAATATGTAAGATGTCAATTGGACCTTAGATCAAATAGTGGAAAGGTGAAATTTGCAACTTAAAACTCTAGTTATGCTAATAGAGTCAGATGCAGTAGCTGAGCCTAAGGACAAAACCTAGAACCATCCCTATGACCCTTACCTTCAATCATCTCTTCCATCTCATGTTGCATATTTTGTCTTTTATCTTTGTTTTCTTAAAAATTATTGATGTAAGGGATAACATCTCATTAATGTTATTAAGATTTTCTCTCTTTTCTTATAATATTTGAGATTTTATTTCCCTTATTGTTGTTATACTTGTGTATTGCTTTTTTATAATGACAAAGGGGGAGAAATACCAAGGAAAAATAAGAGTATTAGTAAATAAGTCAGGGAAGAAGGCATGAGAAAGCAGGCCAAGGATAATGTACTGCTTATGACTTGGTATGTATAACTTGTGAATTTGTTTTGAAAAGAACTTGGTATGTATAACTTGTATTAACGATACATAAAATTTGAAATAAAGGGGGAGTGACATGATTTATTATAACTTATGCACTTGAAATTGAATCACATTGTTTGATAATTGTTAATAATTAAGGTTTATATTATGTACATTTCTCACTTCTTGCAAGATTAGTTATCCTTGATAGATTGTTTGTCATCATCAAAAAGGGGGAGAATGTTGAACCTAGCTTAGGAGGTTAATGAACCAAGCTTATTTTGATGATTACAAACATATCAAAAAGCTAACTCTTGTCTAAGTTAGTGTATAAAATCTTATAGGCATATCAATCTTTTTATCTAAGGCCTTTGGAAAAAGAATTGTGTCAAAAATTCTAATTATTCAAAATCAATGGTCGTTGCTGCATTTCAACAAGCATTGCACCTTCATCAACAAGTGTTGAAGTGACATCTAAATGTGAGAAAAGTCTTTTAGACCGTTCAACTAATGACTCTTTCAAGGCACAATAGGCATTGGATGACACAAACACTTAAGCTTCGCAAGCTGACCTTCACAATGGGTGTGGCTCATCAATACCTCAACAAGCATTGCATTTTCACAGCAAGTGTTGGACTGAGTGACTTGATGGGAATAAAACTCTCAAAGCCCTAACATATACGTTGGAATAATTCTTAGGCAAAGTTAAAGTTTTTGCACCTTCTAATGAGAGATGTTCAAACTTCAATAGGCATTAAGATCCTTTTCAACGGGCACTGAAAGCAAGTCAATAGGCATTGAAAGCAAGTCAGCAGTCATTAAGCACTATAGAAAAGATTGAAAAATAAAGCATCAATTTCGCAACCTTTTAAAAACTTCAACATGTATTATCCATATCTCAATAGTAGTTGAAGTTGAATTCCAGCAAGCTCCAATAGTCATTGAAGGAATTGGTGATTAAAAATTGAGAAAGCCAAAAGAGGAGTGTCTACCCATCTTTCTCTAATAGCTATTTTCAATTGGTATTTTAATAAAATCAATGGATGTTAAAGTTACATTCTCACCAAATAACAGGTGTGCAGACTTTCCAACATGCGTTGATTGACTACTCTTTGACATAGAGTGATAGCTTTGTTTCTATCGACTAGTTATGTGTCTCTGCTTATAAAAGGACCCTCCTACAACAAAAATAACAAGAGAGAAAAATAGTCAAAGCAAGTATTTTCTGTTGTGAAAGCAATCTTTGAATAAAATGTGAGAATAAGTGTGATATAGCTTCATGGGAAGATCATTATCAAAACCTTGTAAAAGTCTCTTCAAAAATAGAGTTGAAGAACAAGCTTAAAGACTTGTCTCAAAACACTCCACCGAATCATGTATATCTTGTGAATTCATTCCTTAGTGGTTATTGCTTGAGTGAAACTATTATTTCTCTTATTTTAAGTTGCAAATTTTTTTGAGAAAATTTGTGGTTAGGAGATCTTAGAAGATCCAAAACAACTACTGTGAAAAGTTTAAGGCAGTACCTGAAAACTACTTTAGGAAATAATTATAGTAACACCTAAAGTCTATTTGTAATGGCCTGGTAGTACCCATAAACTATTGTTGTAAAGGTGGTTGATAGCACCTGGAAGCTATCTTAATAGTGAAAAGCTTTAGTGGGAAAACTAGAGGATAGGACATTGGCAGGATTTTATTGAACCTCTATAAATTGGTTGTCTCGATTCTTCATTATTTTCACACTTACTTTTAATTATTTTTACTTGTCATTGCCCTATTCAACCTCCTTTATAGGGCACAAAAGGACAATAAATCTTAGCGAAACCTAAAATCAGGCCCAATGCCAAGCCCAAGACCAAACTCAAAACTACTTCCCAGGGTTAATGTGTAATAGCCCATTAAGCATGGTTCTACACCTATCAATTATGGTTGTATAGCTAAGGATAGGGTTATACAACCTATCCTAAAACCCTAGTCTTTAGAATCTTAGAACTGATCCTCCATAAACCCTAAGGTTGTACAACCTAACAGATGGATGTACAACCTATATACAAATCCTAAGTCTAGGGGATCCATCCCCCTCTCTATAATTGGATGTGTCCATGGTACAACTAAAACCATGTTGAGCTCTAGTGTACTCACCAAAACCTATAAATACCCCTTCCACCTGAAGAGAGAAAAGGCTTGGACAACCTTTAGGTTACTCTACCAAAATCTGCTCTCAAACATAGAAACCCTAAACCCTAAGTCACCTAAACTCACTTCAAGGTAGAATTAGGCCTTTCACTTTATCTTTGTGCATTCCCATAAGCATTTTAAAGGATATTAAAGCCATTGTATGCCTCTAAGGGCCAAGATTTCACCAAAAGGCATCTAGGGTCCCCCTTTCCCTCTCCTTATCTCCCCTTCTTTTCCTTTTTAAGTTTTCAAAACCTACAAATATTGGTTATACAACCCCCATTTTGGTCTATACAGCCCAGTTTTCCTACAACTCTGGAGAAAATTTTCCCTTCTCTTCCTTTGAATTTCTTTCTTTGTGAAGTAATTTTTATAGTATTTTATGACACTAGTGGCAGAATAGAGTGAGGTCTAATGACCTAGGACCTTTATTCACTTTAAAAATAGAGTCTTCATTTTGTTTCAAATAATTATTACTTATCATACCAAAATGCATTTAGTTTCTTTCATTTGATTTCAAGGATATGTTTTGAATCTATTTTAATTATCTTAAGGCCATGATCAAGTGATGAACTTGAGGTTTCACTGACCTTAAGAGCTAACCTTGTGTTGGAGTTTATGTTCTAACCATGTGAATAGTGTTTAGGTTCTTCAATCCCCCTCCTTGATTTGGCATTCTAACTTTTGTAATGGTAAGTTATGCTTTCAGTGATTTAGCTCCTTATGAGTACTATGAGGGAGGGTTCATTAACCCTAGGATCTCATTTGGGTGAACCTTTACCTTAAGCCATTCAATATCTTTTAAATGCCTTGCATTGTGTGTCTAACTCCTTTTTTTTTTTTTTTGTTCATGATTCATACACTTTGAGTATGTTTTGCATATTGATTTATGATCTTAGAATTTATTATCATGGACATTAGATGGATGCCTTGGTACCTTGGCTATAAAGGTATGGTAGTGTGGTTTTATTCATTTCCTTTACGCTTTTGTCTTGCTTTCTTTCTTTCCTCATTTGATTACTAACTTGTTATTTTCCTTTGGGTGTAAGAGCTTTATTTGAGTTAGACTATAAGTTGGTCTTAATGATCACTCCATGTGATCATGAATGATGGATATATGTATGCCTACCCCTATACCATGTATGCCTAGACCCTCTACTATGAACGCATGACCCCCACTCCATTTTTTTTTATATACTTATGTATGGTTGATAGATATATGCATGCCTACCCCCATACCATGAATGTATGATCCCCCATCCCTTTTTGTATCATGTATATGATGTATTAATGTACGGAATGCATAGAAATCCATATGCCATGTCATATGATCCCCTTCCCCTTTGGTTTGATGATTTGATTGGCTAGATGGCACTAGAGGCATGTTTAGGGCCATTAATTATACTAATGAATAACTTGATTAAAATGTTAAAAGTGAATCAAAGATGTTCAAAGGCCAAATCCCAATATTTGGGCGATTTGGGGGTGCCTAACCTCTTCTCCAAGCAATACTCAATTTCCAAACGTAATCTATGATGGGGTGAAGACAAAATGGGCCTTCTAGTTAACTTAGCTTAGATTTAAAATTTGCCTTCCCCAGACTCTTATCCTAATCAAAGTCAGTTGGTAACTCTATATTCTTAGGGATAATATCAATGTATAAATCCCGCCTTAGCCTCCTGATGACCACCATTTTATAAATGGGCTTTAAAATTTACTCAAGTCCTAAACGATCCACTATTAATCCAACATTTTCCATACTTTGGGGTTGTCACTAATTTGAAACCCTCATCCCCTCGATTCCCCATTGATCAATAAAAAAATGGAATAGCAAGCAAGATTCCACTGGTTCAAACGAAACCATCATTTCTCCCCTACTAACTTTTAGTGGGCTGTATAGATAAGTTGTGTGTTTATATACCAACTTGTTGGGATTTCATTCAAAAAACTAGAATGTTGATTGCATAGACAACAATTTTCGATACAACCATCTCCCTCTATATAAGGGCGATCGAGAGTTATCTGCCTCATTTATGCTTTTATCTCCTTCTATCTTTATTTCTTCTTTCCAAAACTCTCTAAACTTAGATCTTTTTTAAGTCTACCCTTTTGCTTATAGACTTTCGCGATGGTCAATGTGAATATCCTAATGTTTAACACCTCTGAAGAGTTCTTCAATAACGAGCTATTATTTATGATGCTTTAGCATAACTACGAATCGTCAGTGATTTTCTAGGGTTTAACCTTCTGAAAATGGCGATTCTAAAGATTATTCCAGTTAGCTTCGAGTCATGCCAAGGCATGTTGATGATTTATAATATTTACTGCCACTAGGTAAGGATAACTTTGGGTATGGTATGTTCTACTTTCTTACTTCATTTGCTTTCTTGAATTTGTTCACTATTATTTTCTCGTTAATATAGAATTTAGGCACTGCCTTATAATTATTTTATGCATGTGAACACTAGATTAATCCTAAAAAATATTTAAAACTAGTTAGGACACTTACTTTTCAATTTTTAAAATTAATTAATATTTATTACTTTATGTCAATTGATTTGTTGTCTCGATTTATGCACCCTAGTCAATTTTGGGAATTTGTTTGTATGATTGTTAGACTAGACTTAGGACTTTTATCCAATTTTTGAAAAATTAATTTTTCATAATTTTTTGTAAAATTTTGCAAACAATGTTCTCCATGACTGCGATTGATTATTTGTTAACCTTAGAATTTGCCTTACATTATTTAAATGCCTACACATAAAAAAGTATAGATGTTATTTCATTATTTAAGGGATGAAAATATTTTGCATACCTAGGATTGGTAACTTGATTTTTCGTTGGCTAACTCATGTGACCACAATCTGCATGCTCATGTATAACTTTTTGTTGTGTTTATTTCTCTTTTGCTTGTCTTTTCTTTACTATCGTGTGGGATTTTGAAATTTTGCCTACCATATCATTCAATGCTTTCCTTCTCTTTTTTTTTTTTTTTTCATTTATAGGGTGACATCTCTTTTAATAAAGAAGGCAAAGTTGTTGGTCTAGTTAGGGCCCAATTTAGACAGCTGCATCCTCGAGCCCTTACTCACGTAGAGGGGATCGACCACATGTTGTTTCTTTAAATGTTACTGAAGAAATCCCTATGAATTGATTGTATGATGATGTAAGCAATAGTTAAGTGATAGATGGACACTTTCCATACCTTCCGTTTACCGCTAATCAGTGAGATGACGATCATACTCAAGGACTTTATTACATGATAGGGATCAGGTTTGTAAGGATCCCTCTTATTATCGATTTTGGAGTGCACGAACCTGTGCTATAGAGGGATTATGTCTGTTAGCTCCTAGGTTGTCTTCTTGAGATGAAAAGGGGGTTTCTCCTTCAAGTGGTCTAGCCTAAACACTAGTGCTCCCACTATATCTGAGGATAGTTTAAAAAGGTGATGGACTAAGAAGCACACTGCTTTCTGCTTTACAGATTGCCAGAGACGCTATTTACAAACTTATCAAACATGTCTACTATCGATAATGGAGGACTTAGGGCTCATCACCATTTCAACTAAGGATCTGTTGCACTAGCTTTTCAGTATTGATTTTTAAATTGGTGTAGTAGGGGAGCATTCTTGCATGAAAGGTGCATAACATGTGCTCATTATAAGTATTTTCTAAACCCCTTCACTCTATTTATTTATTCCTCTTCAATCATTTTAAACTAACATTGTGCTTTATCAATAGGCTTGGGTTGTAGAGTTAGGCCTATTGCAAATGAACCCCCTACTTGACATGAAAAGTTATTATCCTCGGCTCATGAGGTAGAGCACAACTCACCAGCAGGAGCTCTCAATAGAGATCAGGTGTGTGTGCTTGAATACCATTACTTTAAACCAGGTATGTTTGTCCTACAAGAAGAAACAATTATTAGCTTCATGCACTATTTGTTGATTATGGTTGTATACTTACAGTAATAAGTTTTACTTGTTCTATTTCGTAATTTCATCTAGACTGGAGGGGACTCACTAACACCTAGCACCTGGCAGTGGTAGAGGTAGAGGCTCTCTTTTATGGTTGGCGCTTGTTGGTCAACCCATTGCTACGAGAGTGGTATCTAGTGGAGTAGGTCCTCCAATAACATGAGGGCTAGATATTCATCTTGCCTCTCTACATCTGCCTTTAGACATGTTCTGGGCAGCAAATCTGAAGGAGAAGGAGATTCAGATGGTTCTACTATTCATCAAAGGGGAGTGGTTCATTATGAACAAGATCACTTATCGAACTTAGATGGTCTAGGCTCTCACTCATTTTCAGAATCTCATTAAGACACTTATTTACTTCCTTGGCGATTCTCTCTTTCATCTTTCAATTGAAATCGATCATCATCTTTTCCATGATCTAGGAAGGTATGGTTGGCTCCATGTTTTGGTCGACTTTCTAACTCAAACTCTGAGTCTTACTCTTTCTAGCAAGTCGGTTGTCCCTTCTCTTCTATGGGGGTTTGGATGAAGCTATGATGGATGCAAGACAAGGGTTATCAATATGATACATGAATAGGTAATCAAGGCATGTATGTATGTTATGTACAAATAATTTTGCATAAGATCCTTCTAGCTTTATTTCTCCCCTAGTGGCTCTTTCCTAAATGTGATCTCATTCTTATACCATCATAAAGTGTGTGTGATAACCTCGGAATAAAGAGAAACGAAGTCTCAAAAAAACATAGAAAAAAGAACCTAACAAAAATAAGAACCCTTTTTATATTAATTGGAAAAGCATATACATAAAATGTGATAGAATTCGTTTACAAGGTAAGAGGGATATTTACATGGATATCCTATACAAAAAATGAAAAGGAGGAATACATAAATATTTAAACAAGGATAATTATTACATTGTACGAAATAGGATAATAATCGTGTTTTGCATTAGGGATACCTAACCATGTTCTTTAAAGATTCCAACTCTCCTTTGGAGAAGAAAATTCAAATAAGTGGGGTACCTTATTCTAAGGCACTACTAGTTCCTATATTCGCCTAGTGGTTGAAAGGGTTGTTGATGTTGATGGCTCCTATAAACTTGAGGGGTAATTGTCATAATCATTCATTTGGTATATCGAAAGGTTCTAGACCTATGAATGATGAATCCTCCTTACTATCTCTTAAGCTTGCTTTATCTGAGGGCACCTAGTGCTCGTGGTAAAGTATGGAGGCTACATGAATGCAATGGACTAGCTCAATAATAAGTCTAAAATAGTAAAAGTGAATTAAAGATTAAACATAAAGTCAATTTTGAGTTTCTTATGGAGTCGCCACTATGAGTGCCTCGGGTTTCAAGGTTTTGCTCGAATAATGGCTCTATCACATTATCGATCATTAATGGGTCGAGAGGATGAGAGTCTTTACATGGGTAATAATCCCAAAGTGTTATATGCATTGGATCAATGAGGGATCATTTAAGCCTTGTGTTATTTAAAGCCTTAAGTCTAAAATGATGGTCATCAGGGGACCAAGTGTGAGACAATACATTGCTACTATCTATAAGAAATATGGAGTCACCACTCGACTTTGGTTAAGACAAGAATCCAAGGAAGGCAAAATTTGAATCTAGTCTAAGTCAATTATAAGACCCACTTAGTCTTCACCCCATCAAAGATTGGATTTGGAAATTAGGCACGCTTGGAAAAGAGGTTCGACACCCCCAAGCTACCCGGATATTAGGATCTGGCCTTTGGCATCTTTGGATCACTTTTATATTATTTTAGCAAGTTATTACTTAGTCCAACTAACACCCCTAAGCATACATCTAAATGTGATTCACTTAAACATGCCAAGTCATCAACTTCAAGTGAAAATGGGATCATGTGACATGGTATAGGATCTTAACATGCATTATCATGCATCCAAACACATAATCAATCATAATCAATATATGAAAGTGACTAAGACCAAATCCATGGTCCAATTCAAGTATCAACGCCTACATCTAAGAGAAGAAAACAAGCTAGTAATTAATTAAGGGGAAAATAAGTGAGGAGCACTTAAAGTAAAAAAAGGCAAAACAGGGTCCATAATAACCATCTTACCATATCTCTTAAGTCAAGGTATCGTAACACACATTCTAAGTCCATGATAATACATTCCAATAGCACAAATCAGAATATAAAACATGATAAAGCATGATCAAAATGCATAAATCATGAAGTGCTAAAAACCATAAACATAATATGCAAGGCACTATTGGTCATCAAATGGCCTAAAACAATAATCATAAAAAAAAATAGAGATCCTAAGGTTGATGAACCCTTCTTCTTATTATTCATAAAAACCTTAGACATCCATATGCATGGCTAACCATGGTAAAGGTTAGTATGCAACTCAAAGAACGAGGTAAATGACCAAGATACTATTCATATGTTTTGAGTATTAAAATAAACATAGGAGGAGCTCTTGAGATCCTTAGAACTATAAATCCCTCACTTGGTCACTACCCTAAACTGACCCAAACATAACTAAAAACCATTATTGAACCCATATTAGAAAGCATGAGCATTAAGATGGATAGAACCATGAAAACCATTACAAACCTATCAAAATTTCATTTTGAAGTGAATAGGGGTCTTTAGCTATCTAGCCTTACTCTATTCTCCCACTAGGGTGATAAAAAAAACAAACATAGGAGAATACCTTTAATATAAGAAATTCGAATTAGAATAAAAAGGGTTTCACAAATCTGTGCCCAAGAAACCAGGGTTGTATTAAGGTTTTACAACTTAGAAATGTGGGTTGTACAGCCTATACAAAGGTTGTTAAACCCCAAATACTAGATTTTTAAAAATAGAAAAATAAAGAAGAATGGGAAGAAGAAAGAGGAAATGGGGGACTATGGATGTCTTTGTGTGTTTTTGTAGCCTCAGAGGTTCAAAATGTATTCAATATCCTCCAAAAAGCTTAGGAAATACACAAAAGTGGAGAGTTTAGGCCTATCTCTACCTTGGAAGTGATAAGAGTTGGTTAGGGTTTAAGGATTCTATGTCAAGTGTGCTTCGAGAAGTGATTTTGGCAGAGTAACCTTATGGTTTTCAAGTCTCATCCTCTATTTTTGAGATGGGGGTATTTATAAGTGTTGGGTGAGTGAACATAGCCAAAAATAGTTCTAGTTACACCATGGACATATCCAATGACAGAGAAGGAGCTGAATGTATTAGAATTGGAGTTTACATATGGGTTGTACATATAAGAAAGGGTCATACATCCACTTGTCAGGGTGGTACAACCCTAGGGTTTAAGGCATAACCATTTCTAGAATGTTCTATAAACCAAGGTTTTAGTATGGGTAGTACAACCTTGTGTAAAGCTATATAACCCTGCTTGATAGGTTGTACAGCCCAGGTTGATGGGTTGTACAACCCATTAAGCATAGCAAATAGCTTTAGGCTTGGTTTTGGACTTGGTTTTAGACTTCTCTAAGGTTTCTTAGGGCCTCTCATCTCTTTCTTTGGTAATTCTTCTTGCATTTTAGGGATAGGTTCAATGATTTTCATCATTGGGCTTACATCTAGATGTCTCAAATCTTATGCTTACAATTACCCTTCTGAGTTTTCAACCTTATTCATCCTTCCTTTTTTTAAGATATGGTTGCTTCAGAGATTAAGCTTACTGATTGTTCCCACTTTAGATGTGATGTTTTACTACCTTCATCGTCTTTCAAGGTGTACTTCTACCAAGGCTAAATGGACTAGGTGGATGTCCTACATCAGTGTTTCTAAATTCACTATACCTGCTTATGATGGAGATTATCATTTTACCATGAGGACTTATGAAGACAATTTGATCAACCCAGCTTTCTCATTTGACACTTTTATGACCTGGCTAGGGTGCGTCACCAGTTTAGCACTCCCTAGAATGAAGTTCCTTTCCTTTATTCCTTCACTAAAGAACCTTTGACCTAATATTCCATGGATAGGGTGGGTGCCATATGGGTGAACGATTACATCCACGATTTATTCACCATCAAAGACTTAGACCCTAAGATGATGCTAACTTTATGGCCTTACTACATGGTAATTAAAGTTTTCAGACCTTTCTCATCCCATCAAAATATTACTTAAGCCAAATAATGATCTTTCAAGAAAGAGAAAAATTGTTTGTATCAAAACTAGTTTAAAGACATGTTTAGTTAATATTGTGTTCATTATGCAAATGTACCTCCTTTTAACATCATGCCCAATGCGAATCATTTCATTTTTCTTACCACATGTTAATCAAATGCTTGATCACTACTTTTAATAATGACACATTAGATCATTTGATTATCCTGTGACATGTCATCAACACATTTGGTCCCTTAGTCTTCATTTTGGCCATCTTCGCTATTATCTTGCATCTCGTCTGTAACATCCCCATCCACATTCATTAGCATTATCATATGAACATATTCATTGAATAAATGATTTGAAATTACACATGAACATATACATTAGACAAATGATCATTTAAACATGTGAATTAGATAAGCATGACGATGACACGCACTATTGCATTTGGGACACTTGAACATATATATAATGTTTGTATAGTTCCATGGCAAATTGTCTTATATTGTGTTCATCTTATGGCATCATAAATAATGGTGTTATAGAGCTTATTTTAAAGTGTAAGGAGCATCTAGGAATTAAAAGATGGATGGAGGTGCTTAAGGAGTGAAGAAGAGGAACTAAAAGAGGAAAGTGAACTTCTAACCATTAGAAATGCAACACCATGATTTTATCTTGTTACAATAGGTTTACAGTAGAATTTTTTACCCTTTTGGATAAAAATATAGAGCTTAGATGTGAGGTACAGTAGAAGAAAAAGAAAGCTAAGGAAGAAAGAAAGGAAAGAAAAAGAAAAAGAAGAAGAATGAGAGGGAGAAGAGTGAGCTACCTAAGAAGGAAACCTAAGGTTTCTAGTCCTAAAAAGTAGGTAAGCTAATTTATCTTCTTCTCATATGAAATTAACCCCTCATGACATGTTAATCATGCATGGTTAGTGAGAATTATGGAGTATTTGAGGTAGAACTCTTGGATGGAAGTTGAAATTTAAGAGAACAAGAGCTGATTTTGTTAGTTTTGTTGTTAGAGTAGAATTTTGTACCCATGATTTTGTAACCTTATAAGAGGAATTAAGAAAAGTGAAAAATATAAAATTTGTATCGTTATGCCCCATATAAATGCATATGAAACAATTTTGCTTGATTTGGTGTGTGTGAGGAGTTATAGTTCCTTAATTAGGGTTGGTTCACAATCAATCGAAATCACCTCAGTCTTTATGTTTTCTTATATTTTGATGACCTTATGTTTCGATTTAGACAAAGTGTAAAACATAAGATTTATAGATTTATATCCCCTCTAAATATTTGTAAAGCATTTTAGATTGAATTGTTGTGTGGAAAGAGATATGGCTCATTGATGATTGACCCTATATCCATATGAAACCTCACATGTCTTTTAATTCTGCTTTCTAAGAATTTGATAGTCATAGATTCAGAATTTGGTGATGTGTTAAACTTGAAAGTTTTATATTTATTATGATCTATATACCTATAAAATATTTTTTCCAAATTTATCATGATTGTTGAGATGTTTCCCCCTTCATCATGACTAATTGTCACCATGTTAAAAGTCTGCTCATCTTAAGATTGGTCATTTGTTTTGGTGACTTTATAGACTAATTTAGACAATTAGTAAAACATGAAAAATTCTCCTTCATGTGTTGTGCAACTTCTGTTAAATCATTTTTTCAATTTAATTTGTAAATTTTGAGATATACCCAAGAATTTAAGACCTACTCATATTAAGATAACATTAAAACAGGGCAAAATTCAAAAATTCACGACATTCTCTAAATGTCTTATATTAATTTGAAATTTGAGTATGTTGTTTGATTATGTATCTGGTTTATTTGGAAAAAGAATGAATTCATTTGGATAAGTATACCTAGATTTATTTTTATGAAAGTGTAGCAAGCTTAGGCTGCCACATAAGGAAAATATGCATAAATACTAGGTCCACTTGCATGGATCATGCCATAGTTGCATACCAAGCATTCATAATCATTTTGACATACTTATAACCATGTATGTATTACATTTTAGGATTTCAACACTTTGAGGAAGCCCTAGAGAGAGAACCAAATCTACCATAAAGGTTGGTCACATCGAAAGGTGAGTAAAAATCATAATTATATTCTAATATGCATGTGTGATAATTTTATGATATGATTATGTTCTATTACATGTATATGTGATTGAATTGTTACATTTTCATGTGAATACAAGTCAAGTGAGAATTATATACTCTTAATGATTACGTGGTATACCATTGTTATGAACACTTGCATATGGAACTAAAAGGACGTTGTGACCAGCTTGTGAAACACTTGCAAATCACATGGAAGATGGACCAATATGTTCCATTGGCATATGTTATTGATCAAATGATTCACTTATTATATGTTGGCCAGCAAAATCAAATGTCATTTAAATCGCTTGAATTCTCATTAGCAGTGTTTGCCTTGCAAGGTCACGACAAAAATCAATATGTTGCACTTGCACTTGCATAGTCAATTGTTATACTTGTAATGTATCCTGATAATATTTTATTGTTAGTTGTGCCATAAGAATCTGATTATTATTTTTATTTATTGAGTTGCGACTCACCAAATTGTAATTATATTTTTCAGATATTGAAGCATAGGGTTGGATACCTTGGTGCATAAAGTTTTGCTTAGAGATTCATGGACCACAGGTCGTCGGCTAAATTCCAACTCTCTCTCTCCTTGTGTCATGTACATACATCTAGATAGGAACTAGTTTATAGTCACTAGCCTTGAACATTAGTTAAAATATATGTACATTAAATTCATGTTAGATTGTGTTTGTATGATGAATAACACCTTTATGCATATGTATTTTCGGACATGGATGCCATGATTTGTAAATGAATATGGTTGTTACATCGTCACCCTTGGATGAGCATCCAAGTGGTCAATCATACTCTCTTGCCTTTTGCTTTAGTTATTATATTATATGTCCTAATTTTTACCTAAGTCATACTTTTGGGCTTTCGACTTAGCAGACTTTCTTTTTTTCTTTTCTTCCTCTTCTTTTTTCTTTGCCCTAATTTTTGCCTAAGTTGGTTTTTGGGTTTTTAACTTAACTGGATCATTTTATTTTTCTCACATTCTCACACAAAATACTTCTTCATCCTTTCCATTTCATTAGTTTGAAGGACTTATTCCCATCTATATATGACAAATTCATAGCCTCATTTGAATAAATCTGCTTAACAACATAAAAGCCCTCCTAGTTTGGCTTAAACTTTTCATAGGAATCTTGAATTTACAGTTTGATTGCTTTCAACACCATATCACTGACCCTTGTAGTGCTCACCTTAACTCTCTTGTTAAAAGTGTGGGCCCTCCTTGTTTGGCATAACTGAATGTGCTAGAAAGCCTTCAATCTCTTCTTATCTAGAATATCCAACTTTTTAAACTAGTTTCTTACCTGTTGGTACTCAAAGATCTTTAACTCGACTAACACCTATACGGACTTTATCTCTATCTCAATTAGCAATATTAATTCCATTCTGTACATAATAGAGTGTGGCATCATTATTATGGACATTTTATCTGTAGTTTGATACCTCCATAATGCAAAAGGAAACATGTTTGACAAGTCCCAATAAGTTTCCATTATTTTGGTAAGGTTATTTTTTACATTTTTATTAACTGTTTTTACTACTCTGTTGGCTTGTAGCCTATAAGGTGACAACTTATGCTAGTTTACTCTATACTTTCATGACTATTCTAACTTCTACCTGAAAGTTTACGCCATTACCCATTATGATATAGTGTGGTACACCATAATGGCAAATGAGATTCATTTTTATGAACCAAGTCATTTGTTTTATGCCCAGTTTACTAAAAGATTCAGCTTCTACCTACTTTGAAAAGTAATCTACTGCCACTACAATGTACTTATGCCCCCTTGTAGAAGCTAGCCTAATTTCTCTAATCACATTTATGCCTTGTGCTATAAATGGTCAATGCGACATTAGATTTTGTAATTCTATAAGAGGCAAGTGGTTGAGGCTACCATGAATGTAACACTTGTGATATCTTCAAGCCATCTGAAATGCAATTTTGCTCCTTAGTGGTCTAATAATAACCCATCCTCAAAATTTCCTTGCCAATGCTTACCCATTCATATATGGACCATAAATTCTCGTATGTACCTCTTCCATAATCTCGTTCACTTTTTCCTTTGTCAAACACTCAAGTGAACTCCATCGAGGATTGATTTATATATCGTGCCCTCATAGACCATGAATTATGATGCCAACCTCTGAATTGTGTCTTTATCTTTTTTTTTTAGCCCCTTTCAGTGTACTCCCCACTTTCTAGGTACCTCTACACATCATAATACCATGGATGGTTATCTACTGACACCTGGGCCACTCCTTTTTCAACATAGCAAGGTATAATAGACTGCAACACAAGTAGTGATTTCATAGGCATCTTCTTCAGCCCATCTTAAATAGAAATTAAGGTTGCAAGGGCATTCGCCATAGCATTTTCCTCTCACAAAGGGTGGTGAAATATGATTCTCTAAAAGTTTTGCATCAACCTTGTCAAATGCTCTAAGTATGGGCTTAGTCACTCCTCCTTCAATTCCCACTCATCGATTATCTAGGAGATGACTAATAATGAATCCCCAAACACCTTGGTTGTCCTTACCCTCATCTACATTAAAGCCTCCACATCGAGCGCACGTACCTCATGCTCGACCATGTTATTCATTACCCTAAAATCAAGTTTTTTAGTTATAGGAAAAAGCTCTCCTTTAGTGACATTAGGATTACACCTACACCTATTTCTTTATTGTTCACCACCTTATTGAAATACATTATTCAACCTCGAGGCTCGATTGCTCCTAAACTTTCATCTAAAAATTGGAGAAGTTCAGGCTCTCTTTCTTCAAGAGGTTATTGGGCCAGCTACTTTACAACTACCTGTTCTTTGATCACCTTCTTAGTCATATACTTGATGTCAAATTCAATTAGTAGTATCAGCCATTTTGCTAGTTTTCTAGTCAGGGAAAGAGCCTCATGTAGATATTTGACTGTGTTAAGTTTTGTGATCACTTTCATGAAGTATGACAGGAAATAGTGACTCAACTTCTTCATGGCCCACACTAATGCAAGATAAGTTTTCTCCATGGGGTTGTACCTTTCTTTGTAAGGGAGCAGTTTCTTGTTAAGATAGTATACAAGATGTTCATTCTCTATCTCATCTTTTTATGTTAACATCGCCCCAATGGAACTCTCTTCAATTGTCTGAAACAAAAGTAGTGGTTTTCCTAGCTTTAGGGCCTTTAGGACTTATGGGTTAGTTAGGTACTCCTTTATCTTCTAAAAGGCTTTCTAACATTTATCATTCCACTTCACTAGTTGGCCCTTTCTTAGCAACTTAAAGATTGGGTTATAGCTGGGAGTGAGTCTGACTATGAATCTACTGATGTATTATAGATAGTTTAGGGACCTCAAACTTCTTTCTCTATCTCAAGTGTAGGCATGTTCTGGATGGCCTTCAACTTGTATAGATCTACTTTGATACCATTTTCACTTACCATATGTCTCAATAATTTACTAGATGTAACCCTGCATGCATATTACTTAGGATTTAGTACTCATCAACCCTCTTTAAGAACTTTCCTAATGCCTTGAAATGCCTTTCCCTTGTTTTAGACTTCACCATCATGTTGTCCATATACACTTTTGCTTCTTTATGGATTAGGTCTATGAAACAAGGTGGTATCCATATGCTAGTATGTTACTCTTGCATTTTTAAAATCAAAGGCATCACTATGTAGCTATATGTCACCCACTCTATGATAAAGGTTGTCTTCACCTTGTTAGTGATTGCCATGAGGATTTGGTTATAACCAGAGAATCTGTTTATGAAGGAGTACATGACACATGTTGCAACACTGTATACTAATACATCAATATGAGGCATAAGGAAATCATCCTTTATGCAAGCATTATTCAAGTTCTTATAATCCATACACATCTTTACTCTTTCATCTTTCTTTGGCGACTATCTTAAGTAACTTTGCATTCAACTATTTCGCCACTTCCTCTTAACTAGTTAATCCCACTTCGACTCATTCTTTTTAGTCTCTACTTCACTGATCTCATGTGTAAATAAGTCAGAATATTGTGCTCTGCTATCCGTCGATCAACTCCTAACATATCCTTATATGTCTAAGCAAAGATTTATAGTACTTCCTAAGCAATTGTTCAAACTTCCATCGGTCCTATAGTGTGACATCACTAGCAATGAATAAGATTTTTAGATTTTCTTATGTTCTAAGATTAAATATAATGGTATGCTTCTAATTAACATTAAATATGTAAATGAAATTATAAATGATATACACACTACCATCAGGGAACACATCACCCAAGTAAACACCTAAGTAAACAAACTCATCATTCATTACCTTAAACTTGGAAATAAATCCATCATTATCTTTAAAGAGACTAGAAATAAGAACATCAGTAGTATTGGGAAAGACAACTATTTCTGTCAATTCGATAGGAGTCTCTTAGGTATCAGTCTTCTTTTCTTCCACAACCTCTCTTTATTGGTCATACAAGCTGCATTTGAGTCATCAATTTGTTTAATAATTGTTCCCTTCTCAAATTTTATATAAGCCATTACTTTCACAACCCCTTCAAAGTCCTGCTTCATATGGTTTTCCCTTACCTTAATCTTCATGAAACTCTCCCAAAAGGCCACCCCTTTTACTTAACTCGCTTTATGCATGTCACATGATCCTGTGCTTTCTCCTCATCACCTATATCTTTAATGGACCTTACAATCATATGTTCAATATCTACTAAGCTCAGCCTAGTGTATATGCCTTCTATGAACTTACACCGCCCAGTATATCCCCATTTTGAATCCATGAAAGATATATCTAGACTTATTATTCATTAGATCATCGCATATAGCTCAGAACTCTTAGTATAGTAAATACTACTCACACTCTTCCTCAAATCCCTTCCATTTGTCATGTTATGGCCAAATGGTTTGAGGGCTATACAAAACTATAGCCTGGTTTGATCCTTGAGCACTTTCCTCCCTCATAATATGTTTGCCTTTCTTTTTTTTCTTTTTATTCTTCTCATATGATGAATCTCAATAGTTAAAATAATATGTTTCCCCAAAACTCATTTGAAAGAATGTCGTTTATAAATTATTCATAATGTCATCATCCAATGGTTTTTCATCTTTATCAATGGCTTGTTCCTTAATTTCTCCCTATATTTCCCCTTTTTTCATGAAGAAATCATATACAAGTCCATGCAAATATCTTACTTTTGACTTAGTTCCTTTCCTATGTTAAGCTAATCCCCTTTTGGTAGCATGAGTTAGAATTTTTATAAACTCTGACACACTTATAAAATTCTTTCCCAATCCTTAAGCTGGTAGAAAATTCATATTCTTCATCATTTCCATCACCTTTAGGTCAACCTATGTATCTCTAACTCCAGCAACCTAAAAACCTCAGAGATGCAGGACAGCCATACTTAATGCTGGCACAATCTCCCTAACCTCTACACAGATGGCCACTATCTCGCCCTTGTAAGGAATCTTAACCTTTTGATGCATTATGGAAGGCACTCCTCCCAACAGATGATAGCATGGCCTTCCCAATAAAAGTGAGAAAGTGATAAAGATGTCTAAGACTGTAAAATCCACCATCATCTCTACCATCCTAAACTTTACCATGGTCTTGAATACACCTAAGGTTGGCCTCCTACTATCATCATAGGCCTGAACGATGTTATTTAATGCTTTTAAGTCTTTCTCTAACAACCTAAACTTGTGTAGCAATGTCAAGGGACAAATATTAATTTTAGATCCATTGTCAACCATCACACATGGGGTGCGTCTTCCTTTTACCTTAGCTCTTTTAAACAAAACTAGGTTATAATCCTTTCCTTTCAATGGCAAGGCCTCATCAGCAAATGTAATCTTCCCATTGTGGGTAACCAACACAATAACATCTTTTAGAGTGGCTTCCTTAGAAATGATTAGGCTTGACAAAGCCTCAACCATAGCCTTTTTATGCTCTTAGGATGTGATGAACAACTCCCATGCACTGATCTAGGCTAGCATCCTTTTTAACTATTTTATGATAGGGTCATCATCATCTTTTTCCTTTACTATGACCTTATCCCTTTCTTTGTTAACCCGCAATTCCTTAAGGGCTTCCCTTTTAGGGTAGTATTAGCCACTTCAAATCATATGATTCACCTATTCCTCTTCTTTCTCTTCGTCACTTTCCTCCCTCATCGTAATCATCCTTTTTCTCTTTTCTTCCTTCATTTCTTCATTTGAACT
Organism: Omphalea diandra; assembly: GCA_949677035.1. NCBI lineage: Eukaryota > Viridiplantae > Streptophyta > Magnoliopsida > Malpighiales > Euphorbiaceae > Omphalea > Omphalea diandra. The sequence goes on along the minus strand of CATIWR010514659.1, from coordinate 2,439 downwards.
CTCCTATGGGTTAATGGTGCAAACCATAATAGCGACCTCCTCTAGTACTTCCTCTATAATAGCCATAACAACTCCTTTTAGAATTTTAAAATCTATCATGAATGACTATTTATTAGGAGGTGGAACACTACAATAGTTTAGGAGAGGATTTTCGATTATGCTAGGCATCCTTATCTTTGGAAAAATAATTATCTTGTTATCATTGAGATCTTAAATCTCATGCCTTAACTTATAGCAATCATTTGTGTTGTGTCTGTCTTCACAATGAAAATCTCAATGATTGGCATCATATCCCCTTAGCAGTAGATTAGGAGGTGGCCTCAATGCTAAGGGTTCAATACCCCTTCTTTCAAATGCCTTAGATAGGGCCATTTCCAAATCTATGAATTACCTCAGGGCCCTCACTTCATTCATATCAACAATGTTGCTTCATTTGATTTAAGGATGTACTTTGATTCAATCTCCAATTCTTTGGCTTGCAAATCGGCTTCCCTATGGTCTTCAAAAATTCATACCAACAAACCCCTAATTCTAGTGCTAAAACTAGGTAAAGCCCTTCTAACAATCATCTAAAGTTGTTTTCTCTCGATAGGCCTCATGCTAGTTTGAAGCCCTTTTTATCTAAGTGATGGTCAACAAAGGACTAAGGGGGACAATATATTGGCACCATCCCTAAGGAAAGATAGAGTTGCCACTCAACTTTAATTGGGAAAAGATTCTAGGTAAGGCAAAATTTGTACCTAATAAAGTTACTTAGAAGGCCTAATTCATCTTTGCCCCATCAAAGATCGGGTTTGAAAATTGGGTATAACTTAAGGAATAGGTTAGGCACCCCCAAACTGCCTAAATGTTAGGATCGAACCTTCCAGTATCTTTAGTTCACTTCTTTACCATTTTAACAATGTTATTTATTTATCTAATTAATGCCCTTAAGTATATTCCTAGTACAATCCAAACAATCAAACCAAAGTATTATCATAATCAACATCAAAGGGGATGGGGGTCATGCAACATGTTAAGGGGGGTATCATGCATATCCAACATCCATCATCATGCATAATCATCTCAAATAATGATTATCGAGACCATCATTCATGGTCGAACTTAAATAAGCACCTACACCTGAGAAAGCACACAAGTTAGTCATTAACATAAGAATAAATAAAAATACATCGAAGCAAATAAAACAAGGTTCATGCAAACTTCTTACCATGTCACCAAGTCAAGGAACCTAATCATGTTACTAAGTCCGTAGTCATAACTCAACATAACATGAATTACATGATAAGATCAAGAACACCAAATGAGCACAAACATGTGAGTCATGTAACATGAGAAATTATAAACATGAAATGCAATGGCATCTTAGAGGATATTAATGGCCTAGGGCAAAGTCATAATAAAAAGGGATCCTAGGGTTATTGAACCCTCCTTCTCATTGGTCATAAAGAGTTTGGCATCTATGAGCATCACTAACCATTTTGACGGTTAGGGTGCTAATCAACAAAGGTTAAACACAAAACCAAAATATGTATCTAGTATCATGTATAAAGATATGACCAAAATAACAATAACTAGAATGAGGCTCTCATTGTCCTCGGAATGAGAAATTCCTCATGTGATCATGGCCAAAATAAAATCAAAACAGAAACCCAAATGTCCAATAAGGCATAAGATGAATCAATGCAAAGTCTTGAAACATGAAAGATTGTAAAAAGAAACCTTAAACTTGGCCATTATTCCATTATTTGAATGAATAAGGTTCCTAGGTCATAAAACTTCCCCCTATTATGTCAATGGAACTCTCAAATATCATGAAAGAAAGTCTCGAAGTAGGGAAATCTAAATAAGGAAAGAGATGAATTTTGCAATCTGTCCACAGTCAAAGTGGGTTGTATAAACCAACTAGTGGTTTGTGCAAACTACTTGAAGCCTTTACAACTTACAAAGACCAAGTTTTTTAAAAAGAAAGAAGAAGAAGAAAGAGGAAAGAAGAGGAGGAATAGGGGGACCCTTAGATGATTCTAATTGTTTCTTTGCCCTCAGAGGCATAATACTTTGATCTTATCATCTAAAAATGCAATAGGAATGTTCAAAAGTGAACTAAAAAGGCCTTGTCTACCTTAGATCTTAGTGTTGATGGAATAGGTTTAGGATTTCTACATTTAGGGATGTTTATGGTGAAAAATTTGGTAGAGTTTTATTAGGGTTATGTATGTCACATCCCAATTAATAATCAATTAAATTTCTCTCTAAGTCGATCCATTGTCATTTAAAAGACCTGATTAAAAAAAAAAATTCATTATGTCTTTTGTTCACCACTTAGTAATTATTTACAACAAAACATACATGAATAATCAAACTAAAATACTAACTGACTGCATACTGGCCCAACCTCTATTACACTGCTAGACAGCGACTTTGAAAAGTATACTGGAT
>CATIWR010514620.1:0-19017 GCA_949677035.1 Omphalea diandra | reverse complement strand
ATAAATATAAAACACATATATAAAAAAAAAACAATATATATATATATATATATATATATATATATATATATATATATATATATATATATATATATATATATATAATTAGAATCTTTTAAGTATGTTAAAATTTTGTTCCTTACATTTTTATTATCCATTACTATTTAGTATAGTAACGTATATTTTGATATTTATTGGAAGTAAAAAATTAATATTCCAAAATAAAATATATACAGGTTTACTTACATTTATTGAAATAATATTTATTGTAAATAAATTTTCTATTGGAAAAATAGTTTACTTTATTGTTCAATGTTTTAATCAGTGATATTTTAATATTTATAGTAATGAATGAATAATTATTATAATATATTAAAATTAAATGTACATGTGTGTATGTATGCGCGCGCGCACATGTGTGTGTATAAATATATTGAATGAATGTTTTGTTCATTACATTGCCTCCTAAAGTGTGATCCCTTTTTTATACTAGTTCTTCTTTTCCCTATATTATGCCTTTAATTTTTCCTTATTATTTTTAACTTCTTATTTTGTATCATAGTATGGAATTTATTAATAGTGAGAATGAAAACAATAATTTTTTTGATTTTTCAATATACTAAGAAATTTTAAGCCTAGGTAAAAGGTATTCACATAATTAATTTTTATAGTTACCATATTGCAATATTTCTAATGAATAAATTTATATTGTCTTTTAAAAATATTTCTAGCAAGATATTCAATTCGCCTTCAGCAAACGTCAAAAATGGTTATTGTACTACTGTAGGCTTCAAAATTGAACGCCATGTAGTTAATGTTGTCATAACCGAGTTAACAAATTTCACAGGTAATTATTTTATGTTTTAATTTTAAAACATTTGGAAACTTAATTTTAAAAATTATATGTATTACCATGATAGATTACAAAGATTTATAATTTACAACTTAGAGACAATAGAAAAGAAGATGCAGTAATTTCTTGGATTGTAGCTCTTTCTCACAAACTAAAAGTACATCTTATGTCATAAGTACCAATTTTTTTTTTAAAAAAAATTGTTTATAATTTATCAAACACATATTACTTTTGATTCTAATTTACCGAATACTTTATTAGATCACTATATTCAGAAATCGGATATTGGGTTGCCAAATAACCAATATCATCATTGTGATGCATTTTATTGTCCAGCTGAACGTGTTGGTGAGTTAAATGAGTATGGAAGCAAAGTTTACAAAATCTGTTGCAAAATGGAAAAATAAAATTACCTTTTTTGCTACCAACTCCTTCATTCCTAGATAGATTGTTACACCATGAACATGGACTATTCGTATCCAAAGTTCAAGAGAATATATGCCTATATAATTCAATGTTTGCTTTGCATCAATTGATAAGAAAATAGATTATGAAATAAATAAAAGACCAGGACCGCATGTTTTTAGAATATGTGATCAAAATCATCATCTCATTGGTTCATTATTACCAATTGACAGAGAAAACCTAAAATTGTGCAATTATATATACATGACATAGCAAATTAAGTACATAATGAAATATCTGCTTTCTTAGACTTTGAATTGCATATATCTATAAATGAAATGATTGTTGCTGGTCTAATGGAAATGTTTGACAACTGTAACGTAATTACAAAATCTTTTTGAATAAATCTTTTTTGAATGGTCCATTATAAAATTAAAGAAACTGATGTATTGCTTGTACACTTAAAATTATTAGGCAAAAATCTCAAGATACCTTATAATATAATCTTCCATTATCTTTTGAAATAGTTGGTTTGACAGTCAATGATTTCAGTGTAGTTAATAAAGATCGAGATATTATTGTAGAGCATAAATCTAAAAAATTAAAATAAATTAGTATTTTACACCCTTATCTTATGTCAATGTAATATCTTATATTATTTTCTTATGGATGACTATAGAATAGATATTGAATATATTGTTACGAGTCGTAATCATAATTTTAGTAAAAATACATGACTATGTGTGAGTATTATGCTTATGGATTACAATAACATTCTAACAAGTGAATGACTTTAATAAGAGGAGGTCGTCTATTTCAACAATTTGTAGTTGATCCATTTTTATACGTTACAAAAGAAGGATTAGATTTTATTAGATGTAATAAAAACAAATTAAGATTTGAAATATATTCAAAACTAAAAAAAAATGTTGTATTAATTGTAACAATGTAGGAAAATCAATTATAATATTACCTTCTACCTATGTTGGAAGTCCACATTATATACTTAAGCATTATCATGATGCTATGGTTCTATGTAAATTTTATGAAAGTCTCAATTTATTTAGCTTTTACTTGCAATCCATTATGGTCCAAAATACAAAAAATGCTAGATTACATTATCGGTCAAAAACTAAAAAGATAGACCTAACGTTATTTCTCGTGTTTTCAAAATTAAAGTTAATCAATTAATTGAAGATATAAAAAACATGAACATTTTGATAAAATCACTGTTTTATCATACACTATAGAGTTTCAAAAAAAGAGGACTGTCTCATATTCATTGTTTGGTATAATTGATTAAAGATAGTAAACTACTTTGGATATTGATAAAATTATTTTTGCCAAATTACCATACAAGGAACTAGATTATAATGCACATCAAATTGTTTTGAAATTTATGATATCTAACCCCCTATAGTCTTATCAATTCATCCCCTTAGATGAAAAATACCAAATGGAGCAAATTCTTTCCAAAAAGTTATCAAGATGAAACGGTCATTGATGAGAATGGTTTTGCTATATATAAACTAGGAATAATGGAAGTTTAAAGATTAAAAATAATGAAAAAAATTAGTAATCAATAACAAAGATCTTATATGTAAATATAAAGCTCACATTTGTGTAGAAAGTGATAAAATTTAAGAAATTGTTGAAAATTCTAATAAAATATTGAGCAATACGTAAATAATGAAGCTCTTATTATTAATGAAATCAAAACATATCTTGTTTGTCACTATATTTCATCATGTGAAGTAGTATGGAGATTGTTTAAATATGCAATATAGAATAGGGAGCTAGTTGTCAAAAAATTAGTCATACATTTAGAACATATATACAAAATTTTATTCAAACATTCTGGCAATTTAAATTATAGTGTATATAATTAAAATTTTTTCAACAACTACATTTACAGAATGGATGAATGCAAATAGACTTTATGAAGATGCTACAAATCTAACATATGTTGAATTTTCAACTAAATGCATCTAGCAAAATAAAGATAAGGTGTGGACCAAACACAAAAGAGGTTATTGCATTGGTAGAATTGCCTATGTTCATCCAAGGCTTGGTAACTTCATTACTTGACAATGCTTCTAAATATTGTTAAAGGGCCCAAAAGTTTTGGGGACATTAAAATGGTCAATGGAATTTTGCATTCCACTTTTCAATCTACTTGAATGTATCTGGTTTAATAGGAAATGATATTGAGTGGATTAATGTATTACGAGAAGTTATATCATATGCATCATTTTTTTTTCAATTACAATACTTATATACAATTCTTATATTATTTTGTTAAGTAGGTGATCCAAATAAAGTTTTTAATTCATTTTGGAAACATTTTGCAGATGATAATAAATATGAATTGCATAACAATTTATAAATTCTTTTAGCACATAATTTTGGTTATTAATTAAAATATCAAAATCTATTAGAATTAGAAATAATATTCAATAAGAATTCATCTTCTTTATTATATTATAATTTACTCTTAATTGATAAATCATTCAGTAGTGACATAAACAATCGATTGTTAATTGAAGAACTAATTTATAACATTATAGAATTAAAAAAGTAAACACAATAATTTAATTCAATCACTAAATATTAAACAATGTCAAATATATGATGATATCATTTTTGTAGTTGAACACAATGAAAGAAATTATTTTTTTGTTTATAGCATAGTGGAACTAGTAAAACATATTTATATGAAATTATTATTTCTAAACTTAGGTCAGAAGGAAAAGTTATTCTGGTTGTTTCTTCATCTAGTAGTGCTACATTACTATTATATGGAGATAGAACAATTCATTCTAGATTTAAAATACTTATCCACTTAAACAAACATCTGACATGTGAAATTGAAAAAGAAACACAATTAGCAAAATTAATATAAGAAACTCAACTAATAATTTGGGATGAAACTCCTATGAGCCATAAATACTATTTTGAAGTGTTAGATCATTTCGAGATAGTTTATATAATCTAGAAGAAGATAAATTAAATAATCCTTTATGCGACAAAATTTTATTACTTGGAAGTAATTTTAGACAAATTTTCATTGTAGTCAATGGTACTAAGCAAAATATTATAAATGTCAATAACAAAATCTTATTTATGAAAATTTTTTAAAGTATATAAAGTAACTATTAATATGTCTTACAACGATTTGTGATAATAATTCTGAAGTAAATAATTTCTCAAAGTAGAATTTATCAGTTAGAGATAGAATATCACCTATAGTAAAATCAAACAAAAAAGATGACTTTAGTGATACAAGTTGCATATCATAATTTAATATTCTTAGATAATGATGACAATTCAATAAAACAAATAATTCAAGAAATATATCTTGCTATAACACATAACTAACCATTTATATATTAAAGATAGATCTATTACAACACCTACAAACAAAATTTCTCACATTATTAATAAAGAAATTATAGATTTAATATCAAAAGAAGAAAAAATATATTACAGTTTTGATTCAATATGTAACACATCTAATGATTTTGATGAATTGCAAACTCTATATCCAATATAATTCTAAATTCCTTAAATTTCAATGGTTTTCCTCAAGATGAATTAAAATTAAAGAAAAATATAACTATTATGTTATTATGAATATCAACCCTAGCATTTGTTTATGCCATGGTACAAATTAATTATAACTAAAAAGTTAAAATTATTAAAGCTATAATAATAATAATAATAATAATAATAATAATAATAATAATAATAGGATCTCATTATGGAAAAAAATACATATACTTCTATCTTACAGCAAAAATAATTTCCTTCCATATTAAAAAGAAGAAAATTTCCTATAAAAATGTATTACAGTATGACAATAAATAAAAGTTAGGAACAAACATTAAAGCAAGTAGGTTTATATTTTCATGATGTTTTTTTTTTTTGTCATGGACAACTATACAGTGCATTATCTCGAGTTACTAATTGGAATTCTTTTAGTATATATTTTTAGATTAGGAATTATGAATTTTTCTAGTTTTTATATTTTTATTTTGGAATAAGTTAGTTTATGTCTCTTTTATATTTAAACAAGAATCTCTTAAAAGGAGCTAAATTACAATTTTTAGTAGTGTTACATGGGTATTGAATTGCCCATGTGTTGGACCACGCAAAGATGCAAAGTTGACTAGTCAGCAAAGTAGAATCACGTAAGCAATTAGGTGCATGGGTTGTTGCATGGCCCATGCAAGGCGTTAGATCCATATTTAAAAAAGCAATTGCAAGCTGCTTTTAAAGATAACAAAGACCTAATTTGGATAGAGATTCTTAGGCAGAAAAAGAATAGATTTTTAGGAAATAAAAGTGGATTCAAGATCTACACCAAATAAAAAGAAGATTTTATGAAGATTAGGAGGATATTCTCTTTTAGGGTTTTCATTAGGAAGACTTTTATTTGGAAATTGTTCTACTTAATTCAATGGATTCTTTCTTCCTTATTTCTTTTTATTCTTTTAGGATGAACTAATTCTTTAATTCTTAGAATTAGGGTGAAAGCCCAATATTTATTTTGTGAATCTATGAAGTGATTTTGTTTCAATTGTGTTGAGTGTCTTGATTTAATATGTTTGACTTTAATTGATCTTATATGTATGACCGACGTGCAATGTTTCAAATTCTAGATGATGGAGTGAGAGTGAAAGTCTAGGGTTAGTCTTAACATATTAAAATAGAAGATTGAGACCACAAGAATAGGCTCGACTTTTAGAGATGTTCAAGGATTATTCATAAAACTTAACTCATTGTTATTGAATTTTGTGGCCATGATAGTAGACATAATTTCAGTAATTATAGATTCAATTTTTTGCTTAAGAGAGATTATTGGGTAAATTAGGAAAATCCATCTTTAAGCACAACCTAATCTCAATTAAAACAATTCTCTTAATATATTTATGGAATGTTATTGTGGTGTACCCAAATTCCATAGAAATCGTTATCAAACAAAGTTTCTTTTTGTTTAGTTATTTTTGCAATTTCAGTTTTTATTTATTATCCTTTCATTATTGGATTGCTAAATAATAGGAAAATTTAGTTATTTGGTACTTATGAAACAATCCTTGTGGCAACGATCTCTACTTATCATTATATTATTTGAACGATTTGTGCACTTGCAAGAGTTTTACATGCAATAAGTTTTTAGCACCATTACTGGGGATTGATTTCTCATAATATCAATTCTACTTAAGATTTTTATTAATCTAGTGTTTAAATTTTACATCTTTAATTTTGATTCATTTAATTGTGTTATATTTCTTTGATAGGCGAAGTGCTTGAAATTTGCTTAAGGCTATAATGGGTGATGAAAGAAGAATAAGAATCTTGTGAGAATTTTCTATGCCACAAAACTAAGAGGCTCAATCTAACATTGCGAAACCGACCATTGAAGCCAATAATTTTGAGATTAAACTAACAATTATTCAAATGTTGCGACAAACTATGTTTGGGGGTGAAGCTATTGAAGACCCGAATGCCTACATGTCTAATTTTCTAAAAATATGTGCAACTTTTAATATCAATGGAGTGACCGATGAAGCTATCAGATTGCGATTGTTCCTTTTTTTTTTAGTGATAAAGCAAAAAGATGGTTGAACTCGATGACACCTAACTCATTTGTCATTTGGGATGATCTATCTTGAGCTTTCTTAGCAAAATATTTTCCATTGAGAAAGGTTGCATAGATGAGGCAAGCAATTGTAAGCTTTTAGTAGGAGTCGAATGATATATTGTTTGAAGGATTAGAGAGATTTAAGGAACAATAAAGAAGATGTCCATATAGTGGCTTGCCATATTGGTTGGTAGTCCAAACCTTTTATAATAGGCTCAATCATTTCGTTTGTATTACTATTAATGTCGAAGCAGGAGGTGCACTCATGGGGAAGTCAACCGATGATACTTATGCTTTATTAGAAGATATGGCCTTAAAAAACTACCAATGGGCAAGTGAAAGGGGGATCAACAAGTGAGTTGTGGGTGTTCATGACATTGATTCTTATACTATGCTTAACGTCAAAATGGATGCTTTTGTAGATAAGATTAAAGGTGTGAGTGTGCATGCCATCACTGCCCCACCATTGAATTATGAATGGTATATAGGAGCATAGATGGGAACCAAATACCAAGTAGAGACTTCTTTTATTCAAAATTCAAGTGAGCAAGTGCAATAGATTTGTAACTTCAATAAGCAACCCAATAATCCATATTTCAACACCTACAATCCCGAGTAGAGGAATCATCCCAACTTCTCATGAAGTAGCCATGCCAATCTTTCTCATCCTATTGATTTTCCTTGAAGGCAACAAGGTAGAGTTTTCATAGCTCAACCAATCCAATAAGAAGAGAAGCAAACTTAGGACATGCAAAAGTTCTTGATTGAGAAGTTTGAAAAGGTTGAGACCAAGCTAGATAAGATTGACAAGTTTGAAGTGAGCGTGAACCAAATAGAGCAACACAATTGACACTTGGAGATGTAAATTAGGTAATTGGCTAACACTATTAGTGAAAGAATGAAAGGCACATTACCTAGCAAGATTGAAAAAAATCTAAGAGCACAATGTAATGTGATTAGTTTGCAAAATGGCATAAAGATACCTGACCCCCACGCAAGGACAAGAGTGTTCATGAGAAGGTAGCCCTAAAAATATCAAAAATTCCTAAAAATCTTGAGACTTTAAATCCAAAAAATGAGAGGGCAATAGTAAATTTCAGCTCATATGGTAATCATTAGATGAAAGAAATCAATGAGGATGAAGGAAGCAGGCCTACATTAGTGAAACCATATGTTCCACATATTCCTTTTCCTCAAAGGTTGTAAAAACATAAGATAGACAAGTAATATGCCATGTTTTTGGAGATGTTTAGGCAACTTCACTTTAATATTCCATTTTATTGGCCCTATTGCACCAAGAATGAGGGGTTGCATTGGTAGCAAATTTAAACTTTTGATTTTGAAGGATGCTCACAAAAATAAAAGATTAGAGAAATAGTAAGAGAAGAATGAACATAAGAGTTTTAGAGTGGTTCGGGTATTAACCAACCCTACATCCACTCCTTAATTCACCAATTAGGTGTTTCACTCAATCACTAGTGTTTTATAAGCTCACATTTAACTTAGTGTTTAGCCTAACACCAAACCTTACAACTTATATTTCAAGGCTCACAACCACCACCTCACAAGTGTTTTCCCAAAGGCTCACACTTAACCTATACAAGAGTTTTACAACTAGGCTAACTCTCAAACCTAATCAGAGTTTTCTATACAAGGGCTCACTCTCAAACCCAAATCCAAGGTGTTTAAAGATCACACGAAACTATGTATAAAGAAATAAAAAGTTAAAGTTGAGAATTAACTTTGCAAAAGTGTTGGCATAATCAATGGTTATCCTTTTACATTCAAGTCTATTTGATGGTGTATTTATAGGCAATAACCAGCAAAGAGATGTTACAAAGAAATTATTGGATTAGGATGGTTAATCCTAAGGCTTGAACCTTTTTTGATGTTAACAAGGAGATTGATCAATCCTAATATTTTCAAAGTGGTGTTTTGCAGAAATTAAGTTAAATTTCAATTAGAAGTTGGAAGTATTGCATAATCTTCAAGAAGGCAAGTTCATCCAAATTCGCGATCAGTGGTCTATAATTTACGACTACGACCTAGTTCAAAGAAAGGGTGAAACTCGGCTAGAGAGATTTGCAGGCATCTTCGCTGTTGCGACTCATCCAAAGATGGGAGTACCAAAGTCACAGATGAATTCACGGTGTGTGTCACGCCTCAGTAGCGATCGCGACTTTCAAAGTGATTAAAGAGGGAAACCAATCCACAATCATAGCATGCCAAGTGTCCTATGTATCCGTTGGAGGACAAAATTGGTGAAAGCAACATTTTGGGTATGACCGCTGTTCAAGAAGAAGAAGATTGTCTTTTAAAAAGAAGAATTTGCGTCCTGAGTCGCGCCCTGTACAAATAAGAATCGTGACCACGATTTTTGTGGGCAGATAGAATGCAATGGCTACATTTTCCTGATGGACCAATGAGAAGCTGCCACGTGGACTAGCCACTAGACACAAATGGGTTTTTTCACTGCAATTTTTGGCTCCCGTATGAAAATTTGGATTTTATGACCACAACTCTCGCTTGACATGCACTTAATATAGAATCTGCCTAGCATGTCTTGAAGATTTGTTGAGCTTTAAAGACTAACATCTCTTTGGTGGGTATAGGATATAAATACTTTACCAAACAATGATAAATGAGACAGATAGAGAATTCATTACTTGTGTTAAAGTGCAAAGGTTGTTGTGTGAGCCTTTAAAACACAGTGTAAAAGTTAGGTGTGAGCTTAAAAACACCATTCTGAGTTAGTGGAATACCCAATTACAGAGAATTAAAGAATGGACGTAGGGTCGATTGTACCCGAACCACTATAAATCATGTGTTTTTTCTTTTACTAATTTCTTTACCCTTAAAATTTTGTTTATACACCAATTCAACTCCCCTTCTTGGTGCCTAGGGTCAACAAGTAGTGTCAGAGCTAAGTCTCATATTCTAAGCCTTAATTGGGTGAGCAAAGTTCATGGCACAAGAGGGAATCCACTCATACCTCAAGCCCCATTTTGATGGATTCGACTATACTCATTGGAAGTATAAGATGGAAATTTACCTCGACACAGATGTGGTGGAACTTTGGGATGTGGTTGTTAAAGAATGGAAGCCACACACTAAAGTAGTGGATGGAATTGAAGAACTCATTTAAAGGGAAGATTAGGTTGAAGCTCATAGGAGATAAAATGGCAAAAGCAAGAGGGCAATGACCATTCTTCTAAGCTCTCTCTCTAGAGAAAAGATTAGAAGAGTACAACATTGCCAAACAACACATGCCATTTGGAAGACTCTTTAGAACTTCCATGAAGGCATAACATTGGTTAAATCAAGCCGTTTGAAGATGTACGTGATGGAATGAGAGCTCTTCATGATAAAGGACCATGAAAACATTACTAAAATGATGAATAGACTCCTATCCATCGTTACCAACATAAAGAAATTTAGAAGGACTCTCACCAACTATAGGGTAAACATAAAAATTCTTAAAACTCTACCTTTAGATAAGTATGGTGCAAGTGTATGCAACATCCAAAAGTCCAATCCCGAGATTGGGAAGGTTCCAACAGATGTGTTGATAGGCAAACTCTTAACTCATGAGTTAGCGTAACATTTTTTTCAAAATTCGTAATCACTTCTAAATTTACATTCGCTAATTTCAAAGGCAAATTTTCATACTTTGAGTTTTTTGCTTCTAATCACTCCTATTCAGTTTCCAATAAGATTTTATCTTAATATCTATAAAAACAACACCTAAAATTGATATTAGAACCTTTCAATCTATATTGTCAAGATCAAAAGAGAGTATTGACTTAGGTTTGAATAACCTAGTCCAACAATCTCTCGCATTTTGATTTTGACAATCTAGATTGAATATGCAAAAGATAAAGAATCAATTATGAATGCTCCTAAGAGAATGATTGTGAAGTGATTCAAATCATAAGTATCAAATTACTCCCCCTCAATCCATACTTCCCCTTAGTTTTTCTAATTAGATCATTGTCTTAGTTTATTACAAATGTAGTTCGATTTTATCTCCCTTTTTTTATATGTTCTCTCTTTGTATATTTAGTCAATTATCTCTCTTCTTTTGTCAAGATAAAAAAGAGAGGAATAGTAGGGAATAAAAGAGAGAATATGGAATATAAGAAGGAATGTCTATAAACTTGACAATTGTACAAACTCAAATTAGAATAGCAAATATAAGTAATTTTGCACAATTGATCACAATATGTCACATAAGAAGATAAATGAATGAAACATAAATTACATGAAAATTTTATATAAAAATATATAAATGCAAAATAATTCAAACATTTAAAGATGCTTGAACACCCAAACTAGGGGTAGAAATTTAAGAATTTTCATATATGACCCAAGTATAGAGTATATGATTTTTGATGATTGATTGCAACATTTGAAATATAGAAAACCTCAAATGCAAAATGAATTGATTCAACTCATCATACATTCAATCACATAAAATCAAACATGTCAACACATAGATATGTCAAGCAATAAAACTTTCCCTAAATATATGCATAAATATATTAAGTTAAAACCTTAATGGATAAGGGATATATTACAAGTTTAGTATCCATGGCTTGATACCAAATAACCATTTGAAACTTTATCCCTGTTTCATTAGAAATCTCCATTCACATTTAGATTTTCCATGATGAGAGGAGTCCCCATGCTACAATATCAAACACTTTGCTTTGGTACCCAAACGTACTTGGGTCCTTGGGGGTTAGTCTTAGAAGGGTCCTCAAATTTGAGGTGTGCCTTCCAAATGTGGCAAGATACATTGGTATCTCATATCTAATGCAATAATGACATTAAAGCTTAAACTTGTGAGTCTTTCTATTATGCACAACCTTAGTATGAGTAAGGACCCTTCTCATACTTAAGTGGTGAGAATGTATGCAAGTGCATGAATGATTAAGAGTATAAGAGAATTTTTTTGTGTTTGTGTGGTTGAGCATGCTTCTTATTATAAATGTAAGTATAATTTGCTCTTTGAGCCTTAACTCTTGAGTCTTGAAGGGTCTTTCCTTTGCCCTTAGGCATAGGTGCCTTAATGCTAGGAGCACCTCTCTTCCCCATGACCTCAATACTTGAAGTTTGAGGTATTGATGCTCTAATGAATATAGTGAGTGAAAAAGTAGATGAAAAGGCTTCATTAAAGCTTAAATCATGCCTAACTAAAGGAGGTCTTTGTGATACAATAAGTGTCTCCAAAGCTTCATTTCCTTTGTGGAACTTAGAAATAGAGTTTCTAAACTCAATAACTTTACCCTTTAAGGAGCCATTTTCCTTTCTCAAGGAGGTTAGGGAAGAAAAAGATTTTGAAAGACTCTCAACAGATTTTGTAAGCTCTTCATTTGAAGTCCTCAATTCATTTACAAGACTATTCAGGGATTTAAACTCATCCTCTAATTTTGAGCATTTCTTCTTGTAAGATTTCATTTGTGACTTATATTTTTTACATTTCAAAGTGAAAGCTTCTGAAAGCTTATCGCCTGCATCATCAAATGCATCATAATCATCATAAGAGTGTGGAAAAGTATTTACCTCTTTGGAAAAGTCCTCTTAAGCCATAAAGCAAAAGTTTGCTACTTCATCTTCTTCTTCATCATATGAATCATCATCCCAAGTAGTCTTGAAGCTCTTCTTCTTTTCCTTGTGATGATAGAAAGATGACTTTCTTTGGATTCTTTTTTCTTTTGTCCTTTTCATCAACTCCTTAGTCCTTCTTGATACTTTGGCATGCTCTTTTTCTTATTTATCACTTTCATTTGAGTAACTTGAGCTTGACTAATCTTCTTGAGCTTTGAAGGCCAGATCTTTCTTCTTTTCTTTGTCCTCTTAGCTTCTTCATCTCTTCATTGTTCTTGAGCACCATCTCATGAGTGAAAAGCTTATTAATAAGGGCATCAATTGACACTTTCCTAGTCTTTGGATTGGACTCTTGAATGTTGTATACTTTTACACCAAATTTATCCAATGGAAGAGATTTTAGGATTTTAGTATTTACCTCAGTTGGTAAGAGTCCTTCCAAACTTTTTCATGTTTGTGATAATAGAGAGGAGTCTATTTGTCATTTCGATGATGCTTTTCATGGTCCATCGTGAAGAGCTCTCACTTTGTCACATACATCTCCAACCTATTTGATTTCATAAGAGTTGTGTCCTCATGATAGTTTTTTAGTGCTTTTTATATGGCATGTGCAGTTTGGCAATATTGGACTCTTTCAATTTCTTCTATTGACATGGAGCTTAGGAGAATAACCATTTTCCTCTTATTCTTACCATTTGCCTTCCTCTATGATTCACTTTATTCTATTCTTTCAATTGCCATTTTACTTCTTCAACTATCTTTGTTCGAGGATTCTACTCTTCAAGTATATAATCCTATAAGTTAATGAGATTGCTATCAAGATAGATCTCCATTTTATACCTCAAAGAACATAATCATTGTCATCAAAGTGGGGATTAAGGTGAAAGTGGACTCCTTCTTGTGCCATTGATATTTTCTCACATAATTAAGGCTTGAATTGAGACTTAGCTCTGATACCAATTATTAGCCCTATTGCACCAAGAAGGGTGGGTTGACGTGGTGGAAAATTTAAACTTTTGATTTTAGAGGAAGCTCATACAAATGAAAAGATTAGAGAAATAGTAGGAGAAGAATGAACACAAGAGTTTTATAATGGTTCAAGTATTAACCAACCCTACATCCACTCTCCAATTCACCAATTGGGTGTTTCACTCAATCACTAGTTTTTTACAAGCTCACACTCAACTTAGTGTTAGGCTCACACACAATCTCGCAAGTGTTTTCCCAAAGGCTCACACTTAACCTATACAAGAGTTTTACAACTAAGCTAACTTTTAAACCTAAACAAAAGTTTTCTATACAAGGGCTCACTCTTAAACCTAAACCAATGATTATCCTCTAGTGTTCAAGTCCATTTGGTGGTGTACTTATAAGTAATAACCACTAAAAAGACATTACAAAGAAACTATGTCTAAATCTCTAAGTTGTGCCATACATATCTTTCATTAAATGTTTGCAAGACAAAATTCGTGGTTGAGACTGAATCCACAGTCGTTATTTTTGAATTGTGTCTAATGGCTAATTCACGTGGCATGAAACCATTGGTCTCTTTAAAAATAAGTTGTATTTTCTAATGGATATTAAGATTTGTAGTCGCTACTTCACATTTGCGATAGTTATTTTCCTTTTTGGATGTGATTATTACTGTCAAATCGTCTGTCTAACATAGAGATAATATTTCACCAATTTATGGTTGCTACCAAAATTTGCGATTGCGACTTTTGAATCTCAACAACATTTTTTTCAAAATTTGTGGTCACTTCGAAATTCGTAGTCGCTAATTTCGATGATAGATTTTCATACTTTGAGTTTTTTGCTTCTAATCACTCTTATTTAACTTCCAATGAGATTCTATCTTAATATCTGCAAAAATAACACTTAAAATTGATATTAGAACCTTTCAATCCATATTTTCAGGATCAAAAGAGAGTCTTGACTTAGGTTTGAATAACCTAGTCCAACACATTTGCTAAAGTTTTGGTACAAATGCCCATATATGCAAAATTCTTTAAGGATCTTTTATCAAACAAGAGAAAGTTGGACCAATTTAAGATAATAACACTATTGAATGAGTGTCGTGCCATAATTCAACATAAGCTTCCACTGAAGCTTAAAGATCCAAGGAGTTTTTTTATTCTTTGTCAAATTTCTAATTGCAAATTTTATAGAGCATTATGTGATTTAGGTACAAGTATTAGTTTAATGCCTCTTTCCATTTTTAGGAAATTGGAGCTTGGTGAAATACAACCACCTACAGTGATTTTACAATTAGCGGATCGCTCTATTAAACACTCAGTTAGAATGGTGGAAAACGTTTTCATGTAAGTAGGAAAGTTTGTTATACCAATGGATTTCATTATGCTTAACATGGATTAGGATGTAGACACACATTTGATTCTTGAAAGATCATTTTTAGCAACTATGGGAGCTATAATTGAAGTGAAGAATGACAAGCTAACTTTGAAAGTGTTGGGAGAATCAATGGAGTTCAATGTTTTCAAAGCTATGAAACAGTCTTCTTTCATTGAAAATTGTAATAGGATGGAAGTGATTCATGAGCCAATTCTAAAGGTTTTTTAATAGGAGCATCCTAAGGATCCATCTGAACTTTGCGTGGTTCAAGGTGTATAACCATTGTATGAAGAACATGAAAATGCAACCAATTTTTTTGAAGAAATTCCTCCATTTAAAAATTATAGGTATGAGAATTTTGGACAAGGTGAGGTGTAACATCCTTATCCACATTCATTGGCATTATCACATAAATATATTCATTGCATAAATGATATGAAACCCACATGAACATATGCATTAGATATATGATCATTTAGTCATGTGATTTGTAGAAGCATGACAATGGCACTTGCACTGTTATATTTGGGACACTTGAACATATATGGAGTGTTTGTATAGTTGCATGGCAAAATATTTTATGTTGTGTACATGTTATAGTATCATAAATAATGGTGTTTTAGAGTTTAATTAAAAGTATAAGGAGCATCTAGGAATTAGGAGACGGATGGAAGTGCTTAAGGAGTGAAGAAGAGGGACTAAAAGAGGAAAAGTGACGTTCTAACCAATGGAAATGAAGCACCATAATTTTATATTATTATAATAAGTTTATATCTGCTAATTAGGGCATAAGTGAGGGGTAAGTCAGGAGGTATTACAGAAAGAGAGTGAAAGAGAGCTAAAGAAGAAGAAGAAGAAGAAAAAAGGGAGAAGAGTGAGCTGCCAAAGGTTTTCTAATTCTAGGACAGTAGGTAAGTTAATTTATCTTCTTCTCAACTAAAATTAACCTCTCATGACATGTTAATCATGCATGGTTAGTGATAATTATGGAGTAATTGAAGTAGAGCTTTTGGATGGAAGTTATAAACCAAGAGAACAAGAGCTGATTCTATTGATTTTGTTGTTAGAGCAGAATTTTTCACCCATGATTTCATAATCCTAAAAGAGGAATTAGGAAAAGTGCAAAATATGAAAGTTGTAGCTTTATGTCTCATATAAATGTGTATGAAATGACAGTTGTAGCTTTATGTCTCATATAAATGTGTATGAAACAGTTTTGCTTGATTTTGTGTATGTGAGGAGATATGACTCCTTCAGTAGGACTAGGTCAAATCCAAATCAAGATGATCTCAGTCTTCTGTTTTCTTATATTTTGATGGCCTTAGGTTCTGATTTTGTTAAAATGTAAAACATGAAATTTGTAGGATTATGTCCTCTCTAAAAAACTGTAAACCAATTTTGATTGATTTGTTGTGTGGAAAGAGTTATGGCTCATTGATTGGGACTGACTCTGTACCGGGGTGAAACCCACCTTTCTTGTGAATATGTTTTCCAAGTATTTGATGGCCATAGATTCAGAATTTGATGATGGTCCAAACTTTAAAGTTGTATATTTATGTCTGATATACATTCCTTTGAAATATTTTCATGCCAAATTCAGCATGGTTATTGAGATATTATTCCTTCTTCATGACTGGTTGTCAACATGTTACAAACCTGCTCACCCTAAGTTTGATCCTTTGTTTTGGTGACCTTATAGACTGAATTAGACAATGAGTAAAGCATGAAAATTGTTCCTTTATATGTTTTTAACTGATGGTAGATTATTATTACAATTAGATTTGTACAATTTGAGATACACCCAATAGAGTAAGACCTACTCAGATTGAGAGGACACTACAACAGGGCAACATTTAAAAATTTATCACGCTTTGTGTGTGTCTGATATTGACCTAAAATTTGAATATGTTGTCTCATTATGTGTCTAGTTAGTTAGAAAAAAAAGAATAAAGTCATTTGGATCAGTATATCTAGAGTTATTACTGTGAAAGAGTAGTGAGCTCAGGCTACCCTATTAGGATCACTAGGTCCACTTGTATGGATCATACCATAACTACATACAAAGTATTCATAATCATTTTGACATACTTATAACCGTGTATATATCAAATTCTAGGATCTCAAAACTTTGAGGAAGCCCTAAAGAGAGAACCAAACCAACCGTAAAGGTCGGTAACATCAAAAGGTGAGTAAAAAACCATAATTGGATTCAATGGGTGTATGTGATAATTGTATGATATGAATCATATGTTCTATTACATATATATATGATTGAATTGTTACATGTTACATGAAAATATAAGTCAAGTGAGAATGATTAAACTGTTACATGTTACATGGGAATAATAGGATTATGTTCTATTACATGTATATATGATTGAATTGTTACATGTTAAATGGGAATACAGGCCAAGTGAGAGTCAAATGCTCTTAACGATTACTTGGCATATCATTTGTGAATAAGCACTTACATATGAAACTAAAAGGGCATTGTGACTGACTTGTCAAACACTTTCAAATCACGTGAAAGATGGACCAATAGGTCCCAAATCATATGTTACATGAATCACATGAATATCCCAGGACCAATGTTTGTCTTGCACGGTCATGACAAAAAGAAAGCTATTGCATTTGCACTTGCATAGTCAATTGTTATACTTGCAATGTATCTTGATGATATTTGATTATGGATTGTGCCATAAGAATTTGATTATTGTTTTTATTCACTGAGTTGTGACTCACCAAATCGTAAATTTTTTTCAGATACTGAAGAATAGGAATTGGAAACTTTGGTGCTTTGAGTTTTACATTGAGACATATGGACCACAGGTCATCGGCTGAACCCCAACTCTCTCTCTCCTTGTGTCATATACATATATGTACATCGAATACCTATTGGATTGTGTGTGTAGGATGGATAAAACCTTTATGCATATGTATTTTGGACCTAAATACAATGAGTTTTGTAAATGAAAATGGTCGTTACAGTTATTGGTATCAGAGCAATATGAGTTCTGTCAAATGAAAATGGTTGGCACATAAGGATTCACTATCAAGTGAAAATGTTCCAGTTATAGAACCAAAACCTCTTTTTCTTAATTTGAGATATGCATTTCAAGGTGATGCTTATGAAAATGCTCGGATATATAAAAACATAAGCAAGTTATGGCATGCCAAGCAATTTCACAAACCCTCATTTGAAGTTAGATAATAGGTGTTGTAAGCTTCATCTCATGGAACTATAAAATTGTAAGAAGAAGATGGTGCTAAAATGTTTAAAGTGAATGGTCATCATTTAAAGCTGTTGGACTAGGATATTTAATCCTAAGTTTAGAACCTCTTTTGATTTTGACAAAGGAGATTGATCATTACTAATATTTTTATTAAGTTTTGAATTTGTAGAAATATAAGTCTCACAAGTTAAGGTCCAATTGTCACAGTAGAATTCGTGGTCTGAGTCGCACCGAAGTCGAGACCGCAATTTTCAAAGAACTCCAAATGAGAATTTATTCCTCAATCAAAGCTTGACAAGTGTTCTAGGAAGCCATTGGAAGTCAAAAATCGCGAAGGCTACATGTTGGTAGCGACCGCAATTTGAGAAGTAAAAATTGCAGATTTTGACAGACTGATTCAAGGTTAGAATCGCGGTCTACACAAATGAATTAGCGACCGCAACTTATGCTGGCTGAAGAAATACAACGACTATATTTTCCTAAAGCACTATTGGAAACTAGCCGTTAGAAACTAGCCATTAGTTTCTTTGGTGGAATTTGGGTATAAATACTCCACCAAGCATCAATAGCAAAGACTAAGAGATTTATTGTCAAGAAATTTATTATCAAGAGAAAAAGCTCTCAATCTTTGCTAGTCATTTATTTCAATTTTCTTTGCTATATTGTCAATTTGTTGGGTGTGAGCATTAAACACCATATTATAAGGTTGTGTGTGAGCCCGTAAAACACACGGTTGTAAGGTTGTGTGTGAGCCTGTAAAACACACGGTTGTAAGGTTGTGTGTGAGCCCGTAAAACACACTGTTGTAAGGTTGTGTGTGAGCCCGTAAAACACATGGTTGTAAGGTTGTGTGTGAGCCTGTAAAACACATTGTTGTAAGTTGAGTGTGAGCTTGTAAAACACTAGTGATTGAGTGAAAT
>CATIWR010514595.1:0-21864 GCA_949677035.1 Omphalea diandra | reverse complement strand
TGACGATAATATTTGATGGCTTATGTGGCGATAATATTTGATAGCTTATGTGGCGATAATATTTCATAGTTTATGTGGCGATAATATTTGATAACTTATGTGGGGATAATATTCGATAGCCTATGTGGCAACAGCTAGTGTGTCAATGATATAATAGCCTATGTGGCAAAATCATTTGATAGCCTGTGTGGCAATGATATAATAGCCTATGTGGCAAGATCATTTGATAGCCTGTGTGACAATGATATAATAGTCTGTGTGGCAATGATCATTTGATAGCCTGTGTGGCAATGATGTAATAGCCTGTGTGGCAATGATGTAATAGCCTGTGTGGCAAGGTCATTTGATAGCCTATGTGGCAGTACTATAATAGTCTGTGTGGCAAGATCATTTGATAGTCTGTGTGGCAATGAGATCTATAGCCTGTGTGGTAATAATATATATATATATATATAGCCTATGTGGCAACTAAAAATAAAAGCCTTTATGGCAATAATATCTATAGCCTATGTGGCAGAAAATTTATGACAACATGTGTGGTAATAACCTTTGACAACCTATGTGGTATTTAAGAGGAAAAACTCTTTATTTCGTACATGGATATGAAGATGAGTTATTTATGTTTAAATATTGTTACGGTATTTGAGATTTAAGTATAATTATTCATTTACTTACTGAGTATGCAAACTCACTCTTTTGTATGAAATCTTATTTCAGGAAGAGTAGACTAAAGATTGCATCCAATATACTTTTTAAAGTTGTTGTCTAACAGTGTAATAGAGGTTGGGCCAGTATGCAGTCAGTTAGTATTTTAGTTTGATTATTAATGTATGTTGTAAATAATTACTAAGTGGTGAACAAGAGACATAATGAAAAAAAAATTTTAATCAGATCTTTTAAATGACAATGGATAGACTTAGAGAGAAATTTAAATGATTATTAATTGGGATGTGACAAAATTGTACTCATAGGTCGACCAATTATTTTTATCTTTGTGTTAAAATATAATTATGAATACAAAAAAAATTAATTATAGAAATGAGATAATGAGAGATAAAAAGTGTGATAAATGATCTAGGGTATAACATACAAAACATACTAAAATATATTTTTTAAGAGTAGATATACTCCTAACAGATATATATTAAGTGAACTCTTGGAAGTATGTTGGTTGAATGATCTATTTATTAAATTATATAAGATTAAAAAAAAGAGAAGTATATTGATCTCATCATGTGTGAATGGGAGATGTTAGAATATAGATCAGGTTGCCCATGATAGGTTAACTTGGATCTATTTATCTTTTAATTCAATTTGTTTTAATTAAATATAGGTTATAGTATATAACTGCTAGTAGCAGTTATCACAACAAATATAACTTCCTTATTACAGTGATAATTATTTGTAACAATTATATATATGAAAACAATGTATAAAATAATACAAGTAAAGAGATAAGAAGCTAACAAAAGAGAACGGTGTATAATTCTTTGATTTTTACAAAAGCATATTTAGATTGTGACATACAAATCAGTGATCGTTTGAGAAATTCGATAGGAGAAATCCATAAGTTTTATAGGTTTTTCTTACTATTTATTATTCTTCAGCTCCTACCATTAAAATTTCAAAATTACCATATGGTCCAAGAATTCTCACCACCTCTTCCTTACTATCATCCCTTATCTGTTGCTTTGCATATGTTTTGGTTAACATTACAATTTTTTTCAATACTTTTCAGATTATGAAACTAGTTGAAGAAAACCTACATTGATTATGGAACTAGCAAGAAAATTTGTCTAGAGTTCAAGTCCATCACCAAAGGCATTGATAGTATCAAAGTCTAGCGAGATGATGAATGAGAGGCTGCCACAATGGAAGATAGTTTATATAGGTGATGGAGAAGGAGAAGAAGGTGGTGAAGCTGGTGATGGATTAGTTAGAGAGGTGGTTTTCTTAGGTTATGGCTTAGTGGTGGTAATGGTGGTGGTTACTGACGCTTATCTTCCTTAATGTTCTAAGGTCAAGTATAATATCCCAAATCACCAAACTCCACCTCAAATTTCTCCTCCTCTACTTTTACCCTTCTCTTTGTTGAACCCATGACTTCTAACAAATTCATCTAAAAATTTTCACTTGATCCAAAAAGAGAAGAATCAAATGGGTTAATGTGGCAGTGTTTACTTATCCTTTTCTATTTGTTATGACTATCATCGAAGAATGTGTGAGTGTTGTTGTGTAAGTAAGGAGGAGAGAGATCGATTGTTGGTTACTTTGTATATTTTATTTCAATTTTGAGCTTTACATATTCTACTTACTGGTGGTAATAGTCAGGCATGAATGAAAAGGAATAGCAAGTGTTCATGGTATTATGTTGTTTACATTGAAATTTCTTAGCTCATTTTCCCTTCAATTTCAAAATTTAAAACCCATAAATCCTTTTTTTTTTTTTTAAGTGGAGTGTATTCAATTAAGACTTTAAAGAAATTTATAGGGTTTTTTTTTTAAAAAAAAAAAGTGAATAACTTTTACAAAGTTTATGAAATTTTAATAACTTATGTGGAGTTTATAAATTTATGAATAACTTTCAAAGACTTTATTTTAAAAATTTTTATAGACATTGAGAGGCTTATAGATATTATTAGACTTTCATTTTTCTAATAGCTTATATAATGCAATGAATTATTATTTCTCATGCAAACAACATCAATGACAGAACTGTAACTGAATATTCAATCGAATAATATATTATGATATTTAATATATTATAATAAAGTTTAATTTTTTGTATTACTATAACAACACAAAGTTTTCATATTTGATTTTTATGATAAGTATTGGTAATTTTCTAGATAGTTTATGTTGTTATAAATGTGTTAGCTATGATTTTTTTTAGAATAATTTGTCTCTATGCATTTTTTTTTATTATACTTGAAGTTTGCACCATTGTTATTTTTATTTTTCTCTTATTTTAAGATTCAAATTTTAAGTTTTTAGAGTTGACAATAAAGCAAAATGGGAAGCACATACATAGATAATGCATTAGTAAAATTTTATAACAGACATTTGTGATAAATATTATAATATATTATAACATTTAGAATAATATTATTGTTATTATTCTAATTATAATAATATTTATAATCAAGTGGACTTATACTACTAGCTATTTCATTCAAGTTGTTGATAATGTTGTTAACACTAGTTTATATTTCATTCAAAGTCTACAAAAATCTTGAGAGAATATGAAATTTTTTAGATATTATATTTATACTATACTACTACCTAAAAAGTCACTCAAAATTTATAAAAGTCTATTATTCTTAAAAAATAATGACTTTGAATATCAGTTAATTTTTATGGACTTTGTAAAAGTTTTAATTAAATACCCTAATTTTATAGCATTTTTTAAAGTCTTTAAAATTGTTTATTGAATATTCTATGATTTTTATTAAATTTTTTAAAGTCTTTTATAAAATTTTTTTAAAGTTTGTGTTAAATATCTCTTGATTTTTAAAGAGTATTTAAAAGTTATTATTAAATAATTTTTAACTTTTAAAGTTTATAAAAATCTTTAATTTTTTTTAATCTAAATATGTGATCATTGAAGAGAAGAAAAGAATTTTTTTTTTTTACATTAATGGATTGATGAATTTTTTTTATATGAAAATTAATGATTTTGCTAGTAATGGAGATAAGTGGAGATGGTGGTGATGAAAACAGGTGTAGAAAGACAAATAAAATAAAAATTCAAAAGTATTATAAGGAAAACACTAAGGGGTCATACCATATGACCCATAAACATTATATATATATATTTGAATAGTTTTGAAACTCTATATAATAAATATAATTAATGATCACAAGTAAAGTCTGTCTGATCAATCAGATTGAAAAACTATAAATTAGACCTTTTGATAATCTGTATTCTAAAAGTTAAAATATTTCAAATTTGGTCAATTTAGATTTTATTTTAATTTTTTTTACTTTTATGTTCATTTTTAAAAAAAAGTATATAATATATAATACATATAATAATATTTATTTTATTTTTTAAATAAATTTATTGTGATTTCAAATTCTATTTCAACTATTTTATTATAACATAATTTTGAATTTTAAAAAATAAATTATTATAAAAAATTAAAAGTTAATTTATATAGTCATTGTTGCAATAAAAGTGATATTTATTAATTTTAAATAATTAAAATATTTGTTTCATATTTTATAATTATTATTTTATTTGTTAAATATTTCATATTTATTATTATGAATTATAAATGATTCATTTATGTATCATAAAATTAGGTAAATTCACATATTTATATAATATATATGATTTTAACATAATATGATATAAAATTATTAATTAATTTACACTTCAACACACTCTTCATTCAACTCCAATTTAATCTCTAACTCTTCATTCTTCGTCTTAATTGAATCAAAGATTAGATCAAATTCTAAAACTTTGTTTAAAATTCTATATCCTTATGAAAGTGAAAATAATATTTTAAAAATTAGGATATTAGATTCAATTATTAGTTATTATTAGAAATAATCATAGTTTATTTTTCTCTTAAAATTATTTACTAAGTATAAATAAAAATATTATTGACAAGAAATTTCTCAAACATATAGATTTTTTATATAAAATTTAAATTTCAATTCACATTAACTATAAGCTAGCAACATATTGATAGGTTTCCTTTTCTTTTATAAAATGAAAATATGACAACTCATTAAGATTGTAATTGAATCAAATATCATACTCAAACTTGATTTATTTATTTTATTTAGAATTCGAGTTTAAGATTAAGCTCAAATTTGTTGTTTAAACGCTATTTGTTAATTTTATGGTCAAATTGAGTTTGTTCATGAATTTAATAAATTAATAAAATTTATATTATTTTAAAACTAATTTTACACTTAATAAATTGTATTATTTTTTATTTTATAAATTATAATTTTACTTCTATTTAATATATATTTATTATACAATCATTTTATATATACTAATTAAAATGTCAATTTAAATAATATTTTATTAAAATAAATATTATTAGCTTTTAAATTAAGTTTAAAGGTATATGAAATTATTCATTAAATATTTTAAATTAAATTTATTATTGAAATTGATTTTAAATTTAGCTTTATTGAAAAGTTAAATTTGAACTAATTGCTAGTAAATTGTATTATTTTACATGCCTGTAATATGCACAATCTGTGGATCATCAAGTACATTGTTCTAACAATTTTAATCAATATATAATTAATTTTGATATTAAAAATTCAACTTCAAATGAGTTTTTATTATTTTTCATGTGGTAAATAAGTTTATATTTAAATATTTAATTACTTAATTTGATCAAAAGAAAATATAAAAAAATTAATAATATAGTAAGTTTTTTATATAAAAATAATTTATAAAATTTTCATATAGTAAAATGGTGTCTTAATCTATTAATAAAGTAAAACTATTGAAAATGAATACTAAAGTTCAAATCTCATCAATTTAATTCCCTCTCCAATACTCAAAAAAATTCATATAAAAATAATTTAATAAGTCTAAAACTTTTCACGTAAAAATCATTTAGAAAGTTTGACAATAAAAGAAATTTTTTACATGCATAACAATCATTAGTTTTACGTATAATACAAATTTTAAAAAAATTAAAAGATAAAAATATCAATAAAATAAAAAAAAATGAAACTATGTATTTTCATATTTTTGTGTAAAAAAAATTATATTATTATTAAAAATTTAATTATAATTTTTGTTATTATTTTTGTATTTATTTAACAATAATTTTAATAAAATAATAATATATAAATAACAATAAATTTAAATTATTTATTTTCTATATTATTTTTAATTATTTAATAAAAATATTAGATTTATTTAAAATTTATTATTATAATGGGGAGTCTCAACGGTGTCATTTATCTTTTATTTAATCAGGAAGACTAATCAGTTTCGCTGGGCGGTATATGCAATGCACGTGTAATATGGAACAAAATTAGAAAAAGCTCATTTTAATCGTTGAAGGGTCGTGATACTCGCGACGTGGATTTCACCGCCGTCCAGAAACATCCGTGGCGGTAGTCGCCTAAAATCCTCGGAATACATGGAGGACTCTGATTGGACAGAGGAGGTAAACTTTGTGGATCACATGATATCAGCTGCACGAAAGTGAGTTCACATGCGCATGGATAACGTCCCCCCACTGGGCCCCACAAACCCACAACCACGTGTTCACTGCCATGTCAGAAAAGGTCACGCTCCGCATTCACACGTCAGCCCAAAAAGGTTGAGATAGATAGGCAGGGAAGAGAGGCACAGAAGAAGAAGCAGCAGAGGAAGAAATGTTAAACAAAATTTTTGATCAGTGACCTGACCATAGTATTAATCTTCTCTTATAACAGGTACTTGCTTTGCTTCTCTTAATTGGGTTTTTATTTTTATTTTTTTATTAGATCTTTAAGGTTTTTTTTTTTTTTTTATCGTGTGATTATTTTGAAGTTGGAGGTGGATTATTACTGGATTTTACGTGAATTATGAAGGTTTTTTTTTTCCTTGCTCAATTTTAGGTGTGGAGATACCATATTTGACTGTTTTTGTTTGGTTATGGTAAATTTGATGATTATATGCAATTGTAAATAATATTTTTCCAATTTATATGTTGTGTTTTTAGTTGTGTTTCTTTATGTAAAATCAAATGTAAGAACGAGGGGTTGAATGATTTGATGATCATTTGATCTTTCAATTGTTATTCTAAGAAGCCTTTTCTGTTTCTAGCCTTTTTCTTTTCGGCTGGGACCTCCTCCTTGTTTCCTCCAGCCTTGTAATTTTTACTGAATTTTGTTCTTTAATTTTTTGCAGTTAAAAAGGCACTCCTAGTTAACTGAAGTTGTTTGCAAAATCCTTGGATTCTTATAAGTCTATTTATCATGTATTATTTTCATGCTTTCCAGTGTGTTCAGAATGTGATTTTTGTTATACAAATGCATAGCTTAACGTTTATTTATCAGGATGAATTAAGTCTCTAAGGAAGCACACGTCTCCTCTAAGGGTGCAAATATACTTAAAAAAGCAACTCGCCTTCATTTTTTCTGTTCAGATGCTATGAACAAACTCTTAATTTTTAAACTTAAGATTATGTTGGTTGTGTTTGACATCTCATGTTGAGACAAATTATGAGCTTAGAAAAGTACTCAGTCTTTTCCCACATTATGACTGATTTCTTCTCTCCTTCTTGGAAAAAATAAATAAATAAATAAACACAGGAATTTTGTTTCAGATGTTGGAAACTACTATGGGAAACACTTTATTAACAAGGGCTGCATCTGCGATTTTCAAGGTTTATTTTGGCTATCATATGATTGGTGGTTTTATCATTCAAATTTAAATTCAGTAGTTAAACTTTATGAGGTCCAGGAATTGTGGGGCTATTGATGATCTAGAAATAATAAAATGGAGAAAACTTGTGAATTCTGCACAGCATTTAGGCCTGTAGTTTACTGTAAGGCTGATGCAGCATATCTTTGCCTAAGCTGTGATGCAAAGGTCCATTCAGCTAATGCACTCTCCAATCGACATCTTCGTACTCTCCTATGTAACTCATGCAAAAACCGCCCAGCTTACGCTCGGTGTTTAGATCATCAGATGTTCATGTGTCGTGGCTGTGACCAGAGCATTCATGGAGTCTCGTCCCAGCATCAGAAACGAATTGTCAGTAGCTACATGGGATGCCCTTCTGCTAAAGATTTTGCAGCATTGTGGGGTTTTGAATTGGATGAACTGGACAAAAGTCCTATTCAGGATCAGTTTTTTTCCACTCCATGTGTATCTATGCAACCTAGTTTGGCGATCTTTGACATTCCTAGAGAGTCTCGCCGGCAAATTGGAAGCTCTTCAATGACATCTAAGGTGAATTATTCAACTTTGATACCTGGCACACAATCTGAAGTAGGATTCAGCAGTAAACAAACTGTTGTGCATCCACAACATAATGATTTTCAAGTATGTCTATGATTGCCTGAATTTTAGGATGCCAATTGTTAAATTATGATATTGAAGTTAAGATTTGTTTAAACAAGTGTGGAAAAAGGTTCTTTGTTTCAGCTAAGTTCATAATCATGGCTACTGACTTATGTATGAGCTATAATAGTTCAAATTCATTACCGATAAGAAAGATGAGGCTTTTTGGTAGAGACGAATAATGATCAGCTGTTTCTATGTGCTGATGACTTGTCTTTTCTGAGAATAAATCAGAGAACAATAACAAGAATAATGTTAAAATGTTTGGTCTAAGCAGCATCAGAAGTTGACTATCCAGCCACAATCTTACACAGAATAAGAAGCCTTTTCCTTATATTTTTTTTTTTAAAACTTGGATGTTTTTCAAAAAGGTTTTTTAAGGTTAATTAAAAGTCGAATACACTAAAATATAGCCTTAAAAAGTTAGCATTACTGTCTTGCTTTTTCCAAGGAAAGTAATTAATTTCGATTGTGAAGTTGTTGCAAACTTTTAGCAATAGAAGTCTCTGGTTTCTTACTGAAGTTATAGTTAAAACAATATGAGGATAATTATCCATATATCAGTTGAAGATCAAGTTAATTGTGCACGAAATACGACATAGTCAGCTGATAGTTGGAATACAATGGATAATATACTTTACAAGTTTTATGAGATTCATTTTTAATTTTCTATCAGGAACAAAATCAAAATGAATGTACTTTTTTTTGTTTTTATCTTTTTATGTTCTTAAAGACTTTAGGTGTTTTAATGTTGTGCTTCATCATGCAGATATCATGCAAAGGTCAAGAACAGCAGAACAATGGTTTTATTCTGCAGCAGATTCTTGATTTGAAAAGGCTTCAGCTGACTGAGATGGATAACAGTTCTCCCATAATTCGTGGTCGCGAAGAAACAGATGTGTCTTCAATATTTGAAACCCTGGAGAAATTTGATCATAGTGTTGATCAGTTTCAACATTCTCAAGATCCTGGTAATGGTGACTCTGTACTTCAGGAGCTAAATCCTGATTCCTCGCCTTTGCAATTTTCTCAACCAGAGAATTTACCTTTGTCTTCAACCACTACAAATCCTTTGCTTGGAGAGTTCTTTTGGCAATGCAAAAGTCCAGTTCAAAGTAGCCAGGTTTGTTCGAAGCACTGTGAGTCATTAACTCGGATAATCAGTAATGGTTTTTATTGCCCTCAGGATGTGCAGAGTTTTTCTTTCAGTCAATTAAGGAATGTAGAATAAACTGAGTCTTATTCTTCATCATGGCAGACACAAATTATTGTAATTTTTTCATCTGGGTTTTTAATATAAATTTTATTTTGGAAAATTTAAGAATAGTATATACAGTTTTTTATTGGTTTTTAAGTCTATATGCTCTTTGTCAACATACTGCATTCTTATGACATTTTTGCATGACAATACTTTTCCCAAGTGTACAAGTTCATGGAGGACTTTCTTTATCAGATCCTCTGCCCTTGCCAACAATTTTATAAGTTATTTTCTTGTCACCATTTTGGTGTATTAAGATATTTTATATCATATACTGATTCTTACCAACTTTCATGAAGTTATAATTACTATAATCACAAGAAATTGGAACCAAATAATTATTGAAAAAATGAATTTCTTTTACACATAACAGGAGTGTCTGACATTGTTGTGAATGTTTAAAACATAAGTTGAATGCAGTTGATTTTATTTTCCAAGAAAAATTCCCTACTAGTCCATTTGGAAAGATGAGTGGATGTATGACTAAAAAATGATTCAACTGACTCATTGACGTTGACCTCTATACTTGTTTTAATGGATTTCTGCAGTTGTGGTCTCAAAACATGCAAGACCTTGGGGTTTGCGAAGACATCATTTGCCATGATGCTTTTAACATACCTGATGTTGACACAACATTTCACAACTTCGAAGAGCTGTTTAAGACTGAACAAGACCCAATCAGGGCACTGCATGA
The DNA here is from genome assembly GCA_949677035.1 of Omphalea diandra. Classification (NCBI taxonomy): domain Eukaryota; kingdom Viridiplantae; phylum Streptophyta; class Magnoliopsida; order Malpighiales; family Euphorbiaceae; genus Omphalea; species Omphalea diandra. The sequence goes on along the minus strand of CATIWR010514595.1, from coordinate 11,874 downwards.
TGATAACAATGCATCAAGCTCCTCCGCTGTGAAGGATATGTCCCTTGATACATCATATACCAGAAATGCAAAAACAAGGGAGGTAACATTCATGCCACTTTTATAAGAAATATTCTCAGTTCACACACTTTTTCTTTTTTTTCTGAAAAGCACTTAGAAAACATATGAAGCGGATAAAGTGGAAGGACAAACAATGGCATTGTAGATCAAGTATTATGATTGCAAGAAACTAACATACTATTTGTAAACAAGTTATCCATCTAGAATACAAAGTTGCATCCAAACATCAGTATTCAAAACTAGACGCTGGATAGTAGTAGATTAAATTGTACTTTTCTTCCGCTTGGGATTATCATTTCTATCTTCAATCAGCAGGCTATGTTTTGCTGTGTGTTATTCTTATTACTTCCACAATAAATTGCAGATAGAAGCCAAAAGATTCTTTTATTTAGCTCACATTTATCTAAGTGCATATTATATCAGAGAGTTATTGCAATATTAGTGCTATTATTTGATTATTGTTGCATTGAACTCACTGTTCAAACAATTACCTTTTGCATGCAATATGCCATGTATCTGTTTTCCTTATAACATTTGGTGTAATAACTTTTTTTTTAATAGTAGATACTTACCTTCCCAGTTAATAGATGGAGATTCAAAAATTTTTCTTAGACCTTTGCAAGTTTACGAAAACAAACTTATGATTTTTTTTTTCATATTCTTGTTTTTCACCTTCTGTTTTGTTCTTCCATTCTTATTTGGTGACATGACAGGAAACTTGTGTTGCATCATCTGTTTACATTGGTCATCCTGTTCACATGGGCATAGATAAGGGTCCTTCTAATCAAGTGTACAACTTACCTGGAATTCTGCATTCTTCTCAGACAATTCGGCCATCTTATTCAGCAATGACATTCTCTGTTTCAAGGTTCAGTGCTGAAAGCAATGACACAGAATATCTTGATAGTGGACTTTCATCCTATATCACTAAGGCTGAAGTTTCATGTCATTCACCCAGCGTGGAGGATGTACAAGTCACAAAAAATGCATTGACGAGGTACAAAGAGAAACAAAAGACCCGAATGTAAGTATTAGCTTACCGCTTCTGTTAGGTTCTCAAAATCACAACCATAAATTTTATTTCTATGGTCTTTTTTCAAGTTGTATTTTCTGCCTTAAAGGACCGCTCAACCTAAAAGCTCAAGTTTAGATATGGGCCTTGGGATATGATATATGGCTATTACAATGTCTCAAGCCAAAGTCCTTTTGGCTTGAATGTTTGAGTTGTCATGTGCTTGCCATTGACCTTTTGGTGAAATTGAGTTATATCTAGATCTTAAAGGAGAATAGAAGCTTTTACACTATGTTAAAGAACACATTAACTTATGAGTTCAAGCTTGTAGATGAGGTTTCAAGAATTGATTTTTATGTTTATCACTTGGTTTATGAGTAAATACTTCTTCTTTACTTAAATATCACTTAGTTTGTCAACAAGTATATCACATAATTTGAATCCCATGCTGTGGAGCTGCACTTCTAGTTCTTGTGCCAAATTATCATCCAACATCAACCATATGATGCTTTTTGTACTTGTATAATTTGGAACAACTATGTCGTATTGACACTTATAGTACATTAGGTTTTCCTATATTGATTGCTGGCATTGAAGAAGTGATGCAACCACCAAATTTTGCCTTTTATGTTTGGGTTTATTTTTTAACCATAATAATATAAAATCTGTATGTGCACAAATAAAAAGTTAGAAAATGTTTTCTGTTTTAGCCTTGGGAATTTTTTAGTAAAGATGGAAGAATATAAACCACATTGCAACCATGTGAGAGGGATAGATTATTATACCTTTAGAGTAGAAATGAAACCAGATTTATTTTCAGTAGGCATTAACCAGGATGTAGCATTGGAAAATTACGTAGCATTGATGAGCGATAACATTAGACTTCAATCTTAACTTGTGGAAGAGTGAGAGTTGAGTCAATAGACTTTTTCTAACCTCTGCATGACTCTCTGAGTGGTCAAGGGGATAATTTGTTGCAATGATTTCCCCCAAGGAGTGTGTGGCAGTGGCGTATTAGATTCCTTTTGCAATGGATGTAAAATTTATCACATAAATTGCACCGTATATGTCAGAGATATAGTGACATTACACACCAGTCTTTAATGCCTTGTTTGGCTGCATGTGTAATTTGGTCTGTTCTGTTTTACATTTTACCTTTGCTGGACTATGCTGTATTTTATTTTCTGTAATCTTCATGTATTTTAAAATATTCAAAAATGACATGTCTTTTTACATCATTCGCTTGTTGATCTAGATTTGTTCTTGATCCTTCTAATGCACAATGGTGGTGCTTTCTTTGTGCATTCTTAATATTGTTACTTACAGTAAGAGCAAACTCACCTTTGAAAAAGCGGGTAATAGATTATGACATTATCTACCTTTTCTAAGCAATTAGTGAAAGCACAAGGAAATCCCCCCAGTATTGGATGCAGTTCACTCATTTTGAGATGACATAAAATTTAGGTCCAAAATACTTAATAAGGCAATTGTTGCGTTAGGTTGTTTGCATTTAGCTTTGTCGAAACAAAAATACCTACAAGGTCTATTTCTTTAACAATGAGTACTTAAACTTGTACCAGATCTTATTTATGATTTGCATTTGAAGTGTTCTTGTGACAATGGAGATGTAGGGCATATCCAAGGCAAATGAATAAGCACATTGCTATCATGAGCACTCTTATGGAAAACTTACATCTAACACCTCTTTCTTTTTTTTTTTTTTTCAGGCAAGAAAAACAAATTCGATATGCACCTAGGAAAGCAAAAGCAAGAAGCGATGTACGGAAACGAGTAAAAGGCCGAGTCGCGAAGATGGGAGACTGCGACTCTGATACTATTGATGTAACAAGAAGCTATTGATTGAATATTTAGTATCATACCATGGTTTTTGTACATATTATCAAAGTGGATCTGCTGTATGTTACTGCCATACTTAAGCTTTCAATTCAACCAATTCTTTCAATGATTTTGTCTCGAGCCTGTGTTCTGGTTCAAAAAAAGAGCTATAACACTTGGCCTATTCGTGGTTATGCCCATCGCGGAAATGCGCTGCTATATAGAAACTAGTTGACCAAGTATTCTATTGTGAAATTGGGAGCAAAGCTAGAACAAGCAACATTGACCATAAGTTTAAGCTTCAGTATCAAGTTGGTTATTGGAGAAGGAATTAGAAGAGCGGATGTCAAAGTCTTATACCTTAAACAGCTTTTGAAACAGTTCACAGATGAAAAGCTTACAACCTATGACTTGTTGAAACTCAGCCTCATCTTCAGTTCATAAATGCCATCAGGATTACCAAACAGGAAAATCAACTGGTCTTTAGTCTTTTGCCATGATGATACCTTGCAACAGCTACGTGGAATGAAGAAAAGTAGCTTTGCCAAACTGTGATGAAAATGATATAGAAACCTAAATTTGTTTTCATTTTTAGCAAGGGGAAAAAATCAAAACAAAACAAAAGAGGGGCTATATTACACCCATATTTACTATTCATCACTGACTTCATTACTCATTTAAATCCAACAATTAAACTTTAATTTGTACCATAAAAACATTGAAAATTTGGGGATATTGTTTCAATGTTGAAGAACAAGAAATTCCTAACTAATCAATATTTCAGGTTTTTTTTCTTAGAAAAAATGATATGATTGAAACAAAATGAAAATCGAGTGATTTTATCAATACAAAATAGAATTCAACGATTTTGATATTAAAAAGGGATGGGGGTACGTTGATAAAAATGGTGTGGCTAACTTAACAACCATGACATAAACAAAGATGGGTTTTCATAGGGGAGATTGTGGAATCATGTAGGCTTGAATTATTTGTTTATTCACCAACCAGTATTATTAGATAAAGCATGTTGGATTTTGATGGTGGAACAATTGGACAGAAATGAGGTAGTTATAGTGGTGAGAAAGAAGCAAACTCTTTTTAACAAGAGAAGCATGATGATTTTTTACAATTTTCTTGTAATGGCATATGTGTTAATCCCTTCTTTTTTTTTTTTTTTAACTTGAAAATTAAACCCTTAACATCAACACCACCACCAGCCGCATAACACAATGTTCAATTCAATTTAACTTCAAAACCAAGGGATTATATGATCAAATACTTCTATAACCGCAACTATACCTTCTATGCTTTCCTAGCTTTTTCACCATCTTATGTTTATTATATTGTACTCAAGTTTAAAGATGCCGCTTTCTAAAAACAAAATAACCTTAGTTTTGTAAATAGGTTTATTCTATTTTGACTTTCATCTTTGCTCAAAAAAAGAAATACACTTTATTAGTTGAATTATGTTCGAATGTATATATTTTCTTCTTTACTTTTGATTTTTGTTTACGTTCAAAATTTTTATCTAAAAGTGAAGGGGTAAAAGCAGATCTATATTCGGCTAGGATAAAGCTTCCTTGTAATAAGGATCTCTTCTAAAACTCTAATTAATGATATAAAGCACCTTGGTTTGGCCAATATAGGGAAGACAAATATTGAAACTATTTTACCTTCTAGACATAAGACACCTCAATTCGAAAAACTTTATTTCAAAATAAAGTATCGTAAGTTCTAATACTCCAGACCTATTTTAAGGTTAAAAAACAAAAAAAATCTAGGTTAGCTTTGCCTTCCACATAACTTCCAAAAGGCGTAGATACCCATATAATAGGGTTTCCTCTATATCGGAGAATAACGAAATTATGGTCTCCTCTTTGGGAGCACTATTTTCGAATGATGAAACATGAATTCTAGTAACTCATATCTATTCTAAAGGGTTCAAATAACTAATAAGAGTGACCATTCCCTTCCAAACAATTTTCGGGCATTAAACTTAAATAAGGGTTTTTCTTCTCTATTGCAGCGAAAAAGTTTCTAAGCCATGGAACCCTTCCTTGGAAAGGTCTATTCCTAGATGATGGGACATGAGTTTCAGCAATATAAAACTCTTCGAGAGGTCTGAGAAGCTAATATGAACTACTATTAATCTCCAATCAACTCTTGATGGCATCAAGCTCATATGTAAGGTTTTCCTCTCTATTGATACTGACCATTTTACACTTAAAAAAAAAAAAGAGGATTTTTTAGCTACTGTTACAAAGTAGTCACTAAGCCCTGTTCTAGTAGTTGCTAAGGCCTTAGCAACTACAATCGTGTAGTCTTTATTTTTCTAATAGTTAAGAAATTAGCAACTAGATAATAACTCTTTAACTACTACACACTTGTAGTTGCTAAATAAGGACTATCTAATTGCAGTAGCTACGAAGAAAAAGGTAGTGGTTAATTAATGGTGGAGGCGACTATGATGACTTAAACTAGCGACTAACTATTGTAGTCGCTAAGAGATTCTTTAGTAGCTATCATTAATTTAGTCACTATTTAGATGTTGTTAAAGACTAACATTTGTAGTATCTAAATAGCTACTACTATACTTATAGTCTTTAAATAGAAATTAATTAGTGACTAAACTTAGTAATCATTGAATTGTACATTTTAGCTACTAAAATACTTGTAGTAGTTACATAAAAACTATTTGGCTACTACATCAGGTAGTCGCTAAGTTTTTTTTTTTTTAGTTTCTACCTATTTTAGTCGCTAATTAGTTTTAATAATATGAAATTTAATTTATTTTTAATTATTTGTTGAAAATATTTATTATTTACTAATAATTTTTAATAATATTAAATTAAAATTTAATTATTTATTATTAATATTAATAATTATTGATGAATATTATTTATTGATATTATTTAATTAAATTTAATATTGCAAAAAATTGAAATAAAATAAAATTATAATATCTTATTAATACAATAAAGAAATACATTAAAATTCTATGTTTTAAAAGAAAAAAAAAATACATATGAAGTCCCATCACACATTTTATAATTAAATATAACAATAAAATAGCACATTAAAGATTGTCTGCAGGTGGGTCATCTCTGGTGGGTCAACTACAGGTAGATCATCTGGACTTAATGCAGGGGCAACTGAACTTTTATCTGATGGGGGCACTTGTGATGTTCTAGCTAAAATAGCAACTAGAGCCCTCATCTCGTCGAGTTGCTCCTCTAACGACTTGACCTTCTTTTCTACCTCTTTCTTGATCTTCTCATTTCGTTGTAGACTGACAAGAGGTGTTTGACGTGTATACTGAAGAGCAATCACCTAACTCATATACCAATCGTCGATGCTTCTGATCAACTGCCACAACTTATAAGAAGATCGCATCTTTATCGATAGTGGTGTTAACCTCTTCCCCTGCTTCCTAACTTTCTGCAATTCGTTGTTTTGTAGCTTGTATTTGTCACTACACATTACCCTAAAAAATTGAAATATTTTATTAATATATATATTTTTTAAAAATGTAAGTAACTTAATACAATATTAATTCATTTAATAAACTTATTAATACATTGCCTGACCTATCATCAACCCAATCTTGAGTAGCTTTATAGGTATGCAGATACTCATGAGCCTGGCCAAGGGAACACTTCTGGCTAGTTTTTTTTTCTATACAAAAATATTAATAAAGTCAGCAAATATTTATATGACAATTTTACAAAATGAAAATGAAAATTGAAGTAAGAGTTCCAAGTACTCACAATCCTCCTGATGTGCTCAGAGAATGTAATAGAACCCCTATGTGTTTAGAAGGTCCTGTTCCTAGTCCAACTTTCTCAACAAGGCACTTCCGAGACATGTGTTTTGATCGAGCTTGGAACCTCGCACCAACCCAAGCTTCATTTCAACTAGTCCACACATCTTCTGGAACATGTGACAACCTCTCATGTTTTCATCATTTATTCATCCTATCTACAAACCTTATCTAAGCAAGTGCCTCCCAAGCTGCTTTTATGTTACCCTCCATCTCGATATCCCAGGAGAAATATATCTAAAAAAATACATAAAAAGCAATTCATTCTACATTTGAAAAAAGTATTAGAATAATTGATAATAATATTTCTAATAAAAATCTGACAATATTTCCTTTATTTCATCAATAATCCAATAAAGAAGACATATTAATTAGGTACCCCAATCTACATCTCAGTCAATAAATTCAAACACTTCATATATCAAATTTGTCATATATATATATATATATATATATACACGCAACTCATTCTAAGTATGAAAAAATGTTAGAATAATTGATAATAATATTTCTAGCAAAAATCTAGCAACATTTCTTTTATTTCATCAATAATACAATAATAAAGATATATTAATTAGGTACTTGCAACATAGCAGAATACTTCTATAATACCCCTCGACTACCCCAATCTACATCTTAATTAATAAACTTAAACACTTCATATATAAAATTTGTCATGTCACAATTATTTAACATATAAGGATAGATAGAATAAGTTATATCTTAAATTCCCTCCAGTAGAAGCCTTTTGTCTTTTTTGTGATAGAGCTCCAATTGAGCCCTTCAATGTCAACTCGCTCCTTGAAAATAGAGTGATTTGAGTAGCGCATTGGTAGCTTTCAACAAATCTAAAACATTTTTGTAGTCATTTTCACACACAACACACACACATATATAATTTATTTATTCTTATAATTCAATCTCTTTTGATATTTATAGGCTAATTTGATGTTTATTTCTATATTTTAACTTTATATATTAACATAAAATGGGTTTCATTACTCTAACTAATCAAACTCTACTCTCTTATCCACTCCAAATCTCTTCTTTGAATAATAATAATAATAATAATAATAATAATATAACTAAGCAGTACATGAAACAATATTACTTAATATATTTTTATAAATAAATGTTATATTATGAATTTACTTACCTCTCATGTTTCAAAGATAACCGCTTTTGACCAAATGCATCTGAGCTATTAGTTATAGATGTAGCTGCTGACGGTGTAAGCACAGTGTATGATGAAGGCATGCTTCCTGCAACTCCTGAATGCATAGCCAGAGAATCTGTAGATGGCTTTATGGGTAACATAGACGAATCCCTCGATGAGTATAAACATCATGTGAATTTGGACATGGCTCAGTAGGAGTCACCATAAGAGCTCCATGGTGTTTGCCTTGTCCTCTACCATGACCTGCCCTAATCCTCGACTACGTCCCACTTTTGCTGATCCTCGACATTGCATGTCTACAATGGAAAATGTAAACCTATTAATACATATGTATTAGGAAAAAAAAGTCAAACAGATATGGAAAAATATCAAAACTATAAATAAAACACCAATCATCATCACTATCATCTAGATCATATAGTTTTGGTTGTTCTTCTGATTCAAAATCCGACTTGGATTCAAGTTTTGAGTCATCCTCTATTTCATGTTCAGACTCGAATTCAATTTCTATTATTGCTCCACTAGGATCGACCAAGGACATTTATTATTCATCCAAGACATTTTCAATTGCATGAAATTCCACGTCCTCTTCTTGGAATGGTAGGTATTCACGTGGTGAAGGAATTACTTCAAATGATTGAGGAACTTCAACAGTAGCTCGTGCTTTTATTTTGTTGACAACCCACCAATTAACTATGTTGTATCTTAATATAGGATATGGATAGAAATACATTTAAGTCACTTGTGAAGCTAGAACAAAAGGTTCAAACTTATTGAATATGCACATGTGGTTCACCCCTACAATGTATATTTTGGATGAATCTTTATCCCTACATTCAGTGAGAACCAAACCATTCATACTTGAATAAAATAGTTCATTTAATCGGCCAACCAGGATACTCCAACTCTACGACTTTTTATAGCATACCATCGTAATCGTTCTCATGGTAACCACTGTACTTAGAATGTTTGATGCAAATGCCACTATTCAGTATGCCACAATTAGTTCCATGTGCCATTGAGTGAAATTTATAACCATTCACAAAATGCTCAAGATATGTTTGCACAATCCTCAAAGGTCATTTAGCAAGATCCTTGAGTTATGTGTTTGAGACATTAGTGTTTGAAAGACTATTTGCCTACATAATATAAAGTGATTGTTATATTATATTATATATATATATATATATATGGTATAATATCATTACTTACATATGTATTGAACCAAGATGCAAATTCTATTTCTAATAGTTCTTCTACTTTGATATCTATTATGTCTAGTAGACTTTGGTGTATCTCATCAATGTAAATCTTTTTAAACTAATTTTACATTAGAGATGACTAAAAAGAGGCAAATATTTGATAGTTAAACAAATTTTTTCATCAGTCAAGAATACGTACTTGTTATATGTTTCCACTTTTAAGCAATTTAGTAATATGTAAGTGTATGTGGCATGAATCTCTTCAAATGATGGTAATCTAGATTTGGCCCATCCAAATGCTCGTTCAAGATATTTACAAATAGACAATGTCTCTTCATTTTCATCTTCATTCTTTCACCTCCATCATCATTTTACGGCACCTGTCTGTGCTTTATGAGTGCATGCTCTGCAAAGTAGTAAGAACAAAATGATGATGATTCTTTAACTAAATATGCATTGCATAGTAAACCTTCAACACGTGCCTTATTTTTCACATTATTTTTTAGCTTACCAAGGTACCTAAATTATTTAAAATAGTTGGTCATATAAAAAAGTGAAAAAGAACTAAATAGAGTAACAAACAATTACCTCTCAAATGCCATCAATATTGCACTGGCCTGCGAGTCGTGCTTCATAAGGCAAGCGAATGGGCAAATGTTTCATGGAGTCAAAAAAGTTAGGAGTGAATATGTGTTCAAGCTTACATAAAATAATTAGGATCTCTGCCTCAAGTCAAGCCATGTCATCATTTCTGATAACAATAACAATAAGATCCTTGAAATATCTGCTCAACTTTGTTAATGCCTTCCACACATTCAATGGCAAAAATTCATGAAAAGTAATTGGCAATAATCTTTGCATAGAAACATGACAGTCATGGCACTTCATCGCAAATAACTTAAGCTTCTACATGTTTACACATCAAGCCATATTTGTAACATATCTATTTGGGAATCTCAGATTCTTAATCCATTCACACTTGTTTACTCATCTTATCAAGCGTGTAGAAACCTTTAGGGTACTTGGCCATTGCCTCTAACTTTTCCAACTCCAGGCGTTTACAATACTCATTCAACTATTGTCTAGATTTAACAGTGTCTTTTGTTTTACCCTAACACATTCATAACTGTGTTAAACACATTATCAAAAACATTTTTCTCAGTATGCATGACATCTGGATTATGTTGAATTTGTAGAGTGCTCTAATAACGCAAATCCCAAAAATGTTTTTCTTCCAACTATGAACTTTATAGATTGGATCGTTAGTATCAGAGGCGTTGATTTCAGTAAACTTCTTCAATCCAAGATTATTAATTTGGTCCAAAATTTCATTTCCATTTAATACAAAAGTTGCCACTACTGTTATAACTCTATTCTTACGAAAAGCATATCAATTACGTTGAAATATGTGGTCTATAGGTAAGAACGGACGATGGGTGTCGAACTAAGATTGTTTGCACTATTTGATAATGTGAATGCCTCCACTTAACTCATGCAATACAGACATGTCAATCAACCGATGATGGTTTGTCCTGATAGCATTGCATAAGCATGGAAGTCATTGATGATCTACATTAATGTTGCTCGTAACTAGAAATTTTGTTTTAGTGAAATGTCATATGCCAATAGTCCAACATCCCACAATTTTTTTAATTCTGCTATAAGGGGTTGCAACAAGACATCTAACTTTTCTTTGGGATTTCTAGTACCTAGCATAAGCATAATTAGAAACATAAATGTCCCTTTCATACATAACCACGACAACATATTATAAACCGTTAAGATCAACGACCATAATGAGTATTGTTGCCCTGACTACCAAAATGGTTGAAACCCATCAATACATAACCCTAGTCTTACATTTCTACTCTTAGCTACAAAATTGGGATGCACTGCATTGAAATGCTGGTAAGCAATGGAATTAGAGCAGTATCACATTTCTCCTTCTACAACCTTATGCTTCACATGCCACCTCATTTCCTTTGTTGTAGCCTTCAAAGCATACAACCTTGATAGTCGAGGAGTTAGAGGAAAATAATAGATTTTCTTAGAGGGTACATTTGTTTCCCTTATTTTACTCAAATATGCTCAAAATGGTCTTTTTTTAGTGTTGAGGGCCATAATTCTTACAAATTAGGAGATCACTATCTTTTCCCTAAAATAACATTCAACCATTATTATAGCAACGGATCTTCTAAACTGGTAAGCCCAATCCTCTAACCAACCTTTTAGTGTTGTAAAAGTTATCTGTCACAAGATTATTGTTGGACACTACCTCTTTTAAGAACTGAGTAATATCATCAAACTCCCTTTCGAACATATGGTGTTTTGCCTTTAAATTCAACATTTTAGTAACTAATAATAATTATGAATGTTTTTGACAATCGAGACACAATTCTTTATTCGCAGCACTTAGCATATCAAAAAAATATTATGCTTTAGGAATGAAAGGTTCATCTGGTATTTCATTAGGATTGAAATCATTTTTGCTAGCATCCATAACCATAGTATTGAATGCATTTTCAATTGGCTCAACTTATGGTTGCACATCACTGTAATTTTGACATGAAACTAGTTTCGTTTCCCTATGTTTTGCCCAAACATAATACCCTGATATGAAGCCATACCTCATCAAGTGATAATTTAAGGTATCAACTTCTTGATAAGAACAATTTCGACACTTGTTAAGTGTACATGGGACCTTTATCTTATTTTCATCCATCCATTGGGTTTTATGATATGTGAATTCTATAAATTCATTCAAACT
>CATIWR010514528.1:0-40947 GCA_949677035.1 Omphalea diandra | reverse complement strand
TTATAATTTTTTTGGTTAATTATTCAGGTCCCCCCGCCCCCACCCCCCCCCCCCCCCCCCCCCCCCCCCCCCCCCCTCCCCCCTCTTCTCTCTCTCTGTCATACTTGAATTTGGCCAAATGTGGACATTTGTCATCCCATGAGTGGCTATTGATCAAGTTAGATACTAATAATTAATTAAATGGAGTGATTTTTAGTTGGTTTTAAGCACCATCCATTTTGTTATTCTAAATGGGTTGGTATTAGATTTGCTCTCATTGATTTACTTCAAGTCAAAACAATCAATTAATTAAATGAAGAAAATTAGAGATCGAAAAAAGGGGGTCCATAAATTATTAACAAGACAAGCAGCATGCATGTCTTTTTCTACAAGTACATTGCACCATTTTACTTCATTTTGGAACCCTAAGAGTATCCTCTAGATTCTCTACTATAGCTACAAAATATTGATACACTATTGGTCCATATGCAGGATCAAAATTGCTAGATTAAACTATCTCAACCTTAATTAAGCATATATATATATATATATATATATATGTATTAAGAAAACTAATTAACTAATAATTGGAATCTCAACTCAATGTATGAATTGTTACAATGATTATTCATATAAAATATAGAAATGAGTATCATTATTGAATTCTCATCAACGGTAATTCAATCCCCAAATCTGAACATATTACTATCAATTATAGACCCCCTTTTTGCAAAACTGTTTACAGATTACAATATATGGCTTAAAGAAATGTTTTGGTTAATTTGAAAACGGAACCAATCAAGTAGTTTAGGCCATGCGAGTCAATCTGATGCCTTGTGTCACTAGCAAGGTAAGCACGCTGGATAGCTCCAATGGTGCCACGCAGTCCAGCAGCCACTCAAGAAAAAATCATGACCAGAGCTAAGGTCAGAGCTCTTTAGCCCAATAGTGACTCATAATACAAAAAAACAAAAAAAAAAATCCATATAATAATGGAATGTGATGCGATCATCCACAAAAGCGCATGAGGATGATAATGCCACTAGTTGCTTTCTAACTTATAGTCTTCCACTTACCCTTTAGTAATAGAGCAAAATTGGACTAATATGGAAAATGGGGGAAAAGTATTTCAGAAAATTAATGGCATGATGACTATATATAGTAGAGGCATGACATGAGGTTAGCTTAATTATGGATATTGTTCAAAGGACCATTTGAGCTGTAATAATTTTGAGTCAAAGCTGAATGGCAGTTGATGAATGTCTCCCATGCTACAATTTAAGTCAACACATGACAAGCACAATAATATTATTTGGCTGACCATTTTATGTACTCACTTAAATGTATCCAACTACATATTGATTGTAGCAAGCAATTGATACTAATCAGCTGCCTATCAATCAAAATAGTTTGAATCCCACTTGCTTGTATGATACACATTCAACTAACTTGTTACTTGCTTCTGGCTTGGATCTTCGAAGAAAAGGTTCTATTCCATAATGAGGGGACTATGCACACGTTAGCGAAATGCTAATATCATCAATTCAAAGTTTCAAATTCCATCATTGTCTTTTTTTTTTTTTTTCCTTTTAATCTTGTAGTGGTTATCTTTTAGTGTTGAAGCACTAGTGACATGGTTGAATCAAACTTGCATGATTGAAAACAGAAGAGAGTCAGGTTCAAGTTTTGCATACCCAACTAGAGGTTACATATGAGTCGGTCGTGTGAGTTCAGATTAGATCAATTTTTTAGTTTTTTTTTTTAATAAATTCTAGTCATTTGATTTTGAATTGTAGATTAGGGTTATATTATTTTGAATTACAATTGAATCATCATGTTAAGATGCAGAAAGAAATTTAGATAATTTTGAATAAAATTACTCTTAATTTTAAGTTTTTAAAATAAAAAAAAATTTAATTTTAAATAATTTAAATCAAGTTAATTAAATCGATCTACAAATTGAATTAAAATTAAATCAATTCAAATTAACTCACTAGATATTATAACTTCAAATAAGATTATGTTCAAATATCTTTTAATTTTAAATAGAATCCAATCAAATTATTTTTGAAAATTTTCAAATTGAATAAAAAATGGTTACCTCTAAGTCCAACTATTAACGTTATATGGAAATCCGCTAATAGTAACTAGTGTTCATATATATTCCTCACTTGGAACTATAAATATGTGGAGACAGATGGTTTTGTGATATTGAAAAACGCAGAATTCATGAAAGTCTTTCGGTGCCGCATGCAATTGAAGATATATTTGAATGTTGAAAAGCTATTCATTTTACTTTGTCTTATGCTTTGGACTTTCATTCACCTATATATATATAAATTGTTTTCTGCTTACCCCTTTCAGGTATAATCGACTCCCCACTAGCTAGTTCAGGGCAATAATTGTTTAAAAAATTAGTCACATCGGAGAGTAAGGAATGACCAATAATACTGTTTTAACTTATGAAATGGTGCACTTTTTAGCACGTATGGAACAGTTGGGTGGCGTTGTTGCTAGGCATATAGAGAGAAGAAGATTTTGGATATAATACAAATGTAGTATACGCACACATAATACTATTTCTTAATGCAAACTCACTAAAAAAAATTCAACTTTTGATTCCAAACACATGATTAATAATGCATAAGAAATGAATAAAAAATAAATCAAAATTCAGTTCATAACACAAATTATAAGATTCCATCTCTAGTAAAAATGTACTATTGCTATTAGGTGCAAACCACAATTCAAATCCTAGTCTTGAGCATGATTGAAATTAAAACTATCATATACAGTACCAAATGAATGTGAAAAAAATCATATAAGAAAGTGTAAAATTGAAACCCACTTTTCTTTATCTCATCTCATGTATTATCACATTGCTTGCTTTGAAAAAGCTTGAGGGTAAAAAGAAAACATTCATCTGCATGTGGGCTGCATCAGCTTGTGACATTGACTATGCTCCTTCCTCCCCCCTTGAAAAGAAAGAATGGAAACACCAACAAGAAAAAGGCAAAAAACTAAGCCTTTTTCTTTTCTTTTGGTACACCATAAGCTATACATATATGACTTTGATTCGGTGGGGACTAACCATACAAAGGAATTCGATCAAGAAATATACATATACATATGGCTTCTCTAGGTATCCCTGTTGACTCAGTACACAACCACCGCCATGGGTTTGGCCCCATAAAATGAAAGGCTCTCTTCTTTTTTCAGCTGAGGCTTTGTTAGCATTAGTAAGATCCAATATAAATGCTCATACATAAATATATTAATTAATGTGGAAACAATATAAAAGTAAATTGAGAATAATGCAGAAAAATAAATTGAAATTGCGCATGAGAAGGAAAGGAGACAAGATATGGCCTCTCATTCATCACAAATGAAGGTTGGTGTTCCACTTTTGCTTGACATTCTTTGGAAGAAAATGGTCCCAAAGAGGAGAAAAATGCACTTTAGAGACATCTCTTATTAATAGATGGTCTCGCATCTCTTAACCCTTTGCCCTATTGATGACTTATGCCCACGTGTGTCATCATCATTGTACGTACGTGGTAGACCAAATTATTCGATCTCACCCACGTGCTTTAGGCCCAGGCCCATCTAAATTTTCAGTTTAAACGTTTTTTCTCCTTTCCTTTTTTTTTTTTTTTTTCTCTATTCCAAATTCAAGGGATAGCACGGGGGGGAGGGGAAAAGTGAATGGCAAATTCCAATCACAAAAGAAAGTGAAAACGATAATGAGGACCTAAATTCACCATTTTGAACATATTTTTTTCCCTGAGAACATGAAATTAACAGTTAGGTTTAACTATGAAGTGGATGTTAAGAATATAATGTTTCTTTGAAAATGACACTGCCCTTGAGGAATCGCCACCTTCATCATGTGATGATTGAAGTCGCACAATGGACTCATCACTCATCAGGGAAATGTTTCCACTATAATTTCAGATTCGGAAGAAATGACCCGATTTGATGATTGCATTATCTGAAAATGTTCAATAATCAATACCAAACCTAACATATTATGGAGGCAATGAGTTTAGATATTAAACTAACCTCAACAAGCTAAGTGTTACCCAATCCTCTAATGCCATCTGGTGTTTAATACCAAGATTTTTTTTTTCATATATATAGTTTTCTGAATTTGGTAGTAGAAGTCCGTCATCACATGGCACTTACTGATTGAGCACTAATTGTGAAAGATTCCACTGGAGTCCTAGATAATGTATAACTAATCTCAAACCCAAATTAATATTGGCCAGATGCGTAAGAAGAGGGAATAGGACCTCGGTTTAGTGAGGCATCATTAGTTCAATTTGTTGCTTTAACTAATTTAGTCGATGCCGTTCCACCGGAGAACCTCAAAGATTATATGAAGGTACGAATTGATCTTAAGCCATTAGCCAATACCCTTTTTGAGAACAGGAATTTAACTGTTTTCGAAGGAAACAAAAGTTTTATTTTTATTAGCATTTAAATGTTCAAAGAAATTAGTTTCCCTTGAGTTTGACTAAAGCGCGTTTGGCAGGCCATCATTCACACTTCTTCATGTTGCAATCTCACTCCTTCACCAAACATATTCGGTTTACAGGATTGAGTTCACCAAACAAAATAATATAAATAAATTCGTCCGAATAATTTCAAGACTTTTCAGTAAGAAAAAAATAAAATAAAATAAAAAGCATGGCTCAAGGAAACATCAAAATACGAATCATATGATGTAAAAGATGATGGTCATGAACTATCAGCGTTGCTACATTAAACAACTATAATATACTTTCAGCAGAAAACAAAACTAATCGTCACTGAAGAAGCCTTTGATTTGGCATTTCCATCACATGAAATATAGTTTTCCATTAACAGTGAAGTTCTCATTCCATGAATCAGGCCACAGCTCAACCGCATACCAGATGTAGGCAAGACTTGGGAAAGCTTATCTTTTACTGCTTAAACTTGAAACTAAAGCTCTCAGATGCCAGCTGATTAGCATAACGATATGTACAATTACATGAAGGCCGTTACTGTATTTGGTCCTAAAAAGGATCTTAAGCGGTATTTCCAATGCAGCTTTTTACCTTAAATCACTAAAACATGGCAGCTCTACAACAACAAATGGTAGCCCTCATAAAAGATAAGTACTTGATTAATCCTCCAATTAATTGCTTCTACATCAGCTGTACCTATGCTCACAAGAAACTTGTTCCCAAAGAAAGGTCATTCAAATTTGATAAAATTTGTGCACGGGTTGTTCCAATCTGGTGAGCAATTTCAAGTTGTTCCTCCAATGGAAGCATCTCATAACTGCAAAGAATAATCATATAGGCTTAGTCTAGTGACAAAAATATTTTCTTCCTGACACTCCACATCACTCAATAGAATTGAACAACAATCATGCCATCCAAATTCCACAAATTGCAACCTCTTGAATTCTCAAAATTAAAAAACGAAAACTGCTACATCACAGTAAAAATAATAAGTAATTACGCACAATAATATATACTTCGGCAATTGTTGCAGAGTGAACTGGCTGATATGAATTAAAAATGTTATGAACAATTTCAACCCTAACGTTTAATTTGGAAAATACCCACTCTTTGCTTTTAAAATTTCTTTGAACCATATGTTTCAAGCAAAAATTAGTTAAACATAAAGTTTGATTTCAACACATGAATTTTATGAAATAATTAATTACGGTGTGACTATTACTATCTAAAACAATTGGACACAGTTTCTTCTAGTTAATAGATCCCTCATTCTCAAGATTTCACAGCGATATGGACAGGAATTGGAGAACATAAAATTCAGTAAGGTCTTCAATGGAAAAGGTTTTTATAAACTTTAAAGTTGAATCTAACCCCAAAGTTGTTATAATGACATTTAGATGTGTTCTATTCTATTTGAATCTAACCCCAAAGTTTGAAAGTAGTTGTTCCTAAAAATAACAAAGAACCAAATGTCTGACTTATAGGGTGACGTTAAAGCATGCCTAAATTCATTAACATCATGAAGCACCATCCTGACAAATTTAAACAGGTTGCAGAGAACAAAGATCAGAAGATAACTACCAAATATGATCATTAACTTTTAAGACTCTAGCCCTTAATGACCTTGCAAAGATTTAAACTATAAAACTTTAGTACATGTATCACTTGGAACAATAACTTACTGAGAAAGCAGCTCACAATCTACCATGCTTTCAAGGCCAGGTCGGTGAACCCTTCCATCTGACCGGAACTGGCGGAATGATCTTGGGTTTAAGCCAGCAACATGGGGAACAGCATCAACAAGTTTTTTCTGCAGTGATTGCAACCTACGAAACGTGAGCTCATCGAGAGGTGCAACACACCCAATGCTGCCATCAAGAGTACCAAACAATAAAGCAAAGCGATTGGTTTTATCAGAGCCTGGTGCACCACCACTTCGATCGGATGATGTAGAAAGCATTTGCAACCGTATGAACTTAGTCACATGGGCACCAACATGAAATTCAGCCCTTGAAAGCAGCTTCTGTCCTTTCCAACTCTCAGACATCTTCGGTGCATAATAGAATATCTGTTTGGCACATAAAAAGTATGCACAGATGAGATTGACCAAATTTATCTCATTAATTCACTACATTTAACTTGATCATGGCACCCCCCCAAAAAAAACAACGAAGAGCATTTCTTGAAATACAAGTTCTGAGTAAGTGCATTGCATAAAACCTTCAACATACAATATAATTTAACTAGAGAACTCGTCATTACATATTAACTTTCTATATTTTTGGGCCTCTGAATACTGGTAATATGATATCCATTCTTGATGCTTTCTTATGTCAAATTTGGTTGCAGATCCTCTTGCATTCATGAATGAGTGTTTCAGTCACCCCCAGCAATTATTGCTCAAGGATTAGAAGTTAAGAACTACAAGCTCTCAGATTTGAAGTATAACAATGGATGACGCGCATGCAGGCACATCCTGAGGACGCTTGGCTCCTCAACTTAGATAGCTCATAACAGCTCAAACAGAGGAATCAAGCCAGCTTCTGAACTCAAATTACCCAAAACATAGCTCATTTACAGTTCAGCAACACTAGTCTAATTACAATGCCCCACTATATACACAAAGAAACAAAGGTACGTCACAGAAGAACTCCCAATGATTGGGTTCTTCTGTTTATGAAGTGTGCAGTCATCCCTCGGATCTCTGATCCAAGCAAAGTGAAGGACCAGGAGTTCAGAATTACAAGCTCTGACATTTAAGCATAACATTGTATAATTTTGTCAACGAAAATTGAACAGCAAATTAAACCTGGGAGTATATGTACGATTGTCCAATGGAGAAACAAACATGCACAAAAAAGGCATGGAAACACATGCACATTCTATAGCCCCTTATCTCAACTATGGATCTCATATTGGGGCCAATGGCTCAACTAAGGCCAGCTTCAAAACTGAGTTTTATGCAACGTTATTGTGTAAATTCGCATTAAAATTTACAGTTCAGCAACATCTTTATGAGGAAAAAAAGGAAGGTGGGCAGGGGTTCCTACATTGTCCAATATCAATAGTTTAACTTCTATTTAAATTCTCAAGTGCCCCCATCAATACCCCCCTCCCCCTCAAAAAATAAATAAATAAAATAAAATAATAAAAGCTAAACAGTTATTTGCTAAACATGAAACTTTGCAACTACAGCTCAACAACGCAACACTTAACATGCAAAGGTATGGCGCCAGCTATGAATCATTTTTTAGGGATTTCAGCAGCGGAAGTGTAATCAAAATGATTAAAAAACATAAGAAACAAAAAAAATTTGACCTGCCCAATGAGCATGAAGGTGACTAATTTCCACCTAATCTATATAAAGATTCCTCATAACCTAAGAATATATAATTTGATCCTAGCCTTCATGTCTACTTAAATGCAACACATGACGATACTGACCTGAATGTTCTTTTGTTCATCTGAAACCACGAGGCTAAGTGTACTTCCATCAATCAGAAACTCTGTTGCAAAACAATCAAGTGAACCAAAATCCTTTGCCAGTAAGCTAAGTTGAGCTCCCTGCTCCTTCCAATTAAGGAAGTAAATGCTTTCATGAATATCACCCAAGAGGATAAAATTCTTGACCTGCAATGATATAAAGAGCATTAACAGTGCATAATTACATGGAAGAAGCAAATCCAGTTTAGAAAGTTTACATCATTACATTACACAAAAGAGATACCATAAACACATTGTATGGGGCTTTTTTCACCACTTTTAACTCAATCACATGCCGTACTGCTGATCATCATAACAATAAAGAATATAAAATACGTAACAAAAACTAATCCCTGATGTTAAAATTTCATAATAAAAACAAGCATTTACTGCAACTTGAGTGTTGTTAACAAAGCAGGCCAAACATACAAGAAATTTACTGGTATTGCTTGCAAATTAGGTTGCATCAATCCAGCCACTGGTGTTGCAATATTTTAAACCAGGTTCTTCCCCCCTCCCCCAAAAAATCAAAGGTTGCACATTTTCACTATGTCCTTTTCACACCCAAGCCAAAAAAGAAAAACATGAAAAATTCTAAAACAAATCCATCAGAGCTTCAGATCAAATGTCAGAGAGAAAAAGTACTACAATCAAAGAACTTGTGGGTGTCTGCAGTAATAATAAGAAGCAATAATGTTGAGTAACACTTACAATATTTAAGCTTACAACATATAATGGTGGAGCATCGTAAAATGCAACACCATTCAACTCTGTACCAGTCCATTTGTGTAAGATAATTTTTGGACCAGAAGCTATCAACAGATGACCTTGTAGAGAGGCTAAAGCAGATATAGCACCTTTCAATTCCTTAGAATAAACTTCTGAAACCTGAAAAGCAGCATGAAAGAATTAAAAACTGAAGCATAGGACATCAGGAAGAAGAAATGAAATATTTTATTTGAAGAAAGCATTAAAATTTTTACTGTGATTGATTTCAAGGACAAAGAATACATATATAAGGAGAAAAAAAATGAAAAGGATTTGAAAGTAAAGGATCAAATAATCAGAAAAATACCAAAACTTGGGAATTATCTGTATTTTTGACAACAGAAAACAAAAGCACACGCCCTCTAGCTGCAACATCCTCCCCTTGCACATAAGCAGTTCCAACAGCTAGAAGTGTTTCATTCTCCTTAGTGGTTGTATTCTGCAATGAAGAACCACATAAGTTGCATGTGAATTGAGAAAAGAGATAACTAAAGGAACAAGTGTACATGTCAAATTCTTTTAGAACATCAACTTTCACAAAGAGAAAATGCACAAAAGGATAACCCACCACTCTCCCATCCCACTTCCAAGATTGGATCAACAAAGTAGATTCAAATATGAAGAGCACACTTACAAACAGAGTGACCACTCGCACAGTAAGAGCATTTTCAGAACTCTGCATTGGGATTGTAGCCTTAGTTTGCCAAGGGCCATCAGGTCTCTCTGGTTCCAAGATTCGAACTTCAAATTCTTCTACATTATAAGTTCGATGCAGTTCATCAGAACTTAAATTATGATTGTCAATCTGATGGCCAACTTCTTGATCAACAAGCGATGAAAGAACTTGATTCACTGGCTTGTGAACCTGAGAAGGAGAGAAACACAAAATTACTGCTTCAGAGTATGCTTTAGAAAGAAAACTACTACATAAAACCATTACCATATAAACAAAAAAGAGACCTTGGTAAAATATATTCAAATAGGTGTACTGTACTACATTATCATGTAGATATTTGATATGATGAATAATTAGTTCAACTCTTGCGAAAGGTGCAAACTTAAGAAACCAGAGGCATCACAAAATGACAAATCATACACCAGAACTTAGTTATTCCAGGTTTTTTTTTTTTTTTGAAATGAATAATAAAAAAATAAAAGCTAATGCTGATGCCAGAATTTTAGACAACATCTGTTGGAAACATTGAAAATTTTTAACAATCAACCCACACATGAAAATGGCAATAACTGAATTATCAGGATGGATAACTAAAAGTCAATTACTCAGAGATGCAAGTCCAAAGGGCAATGTTATTCAGAGTCCAAAGCTCAATGTCTTCTCTCTCTTCCCTTTTTTCTGGACAGTTGACACATAGTTAACAGCAGACATGCAGAAGACATGACAGAAGGCAAATTCAATTGTCTGACAATAAATTGCTAATGCTCACCACAAAAAGTGAAGGCAATGTATATATGCAAGCTATCCACATGGGTGCTATACTGGCTTATAAAAAAAGATATATGCACCATATTCATATATTCAAGAAAAGAGAAGAAAATTTTAAGTAGAAGACAGAAAACGCTCACAGGAACAGAAACTATAAGAGGGTACAAACTCTTCTCTGCAAAATAGGTCACTTGATGTGGTGTTCCCTTCAATGGAACCTAACCAATGGAAGAAGTCCTAATAAGTATCAATATTATGACTGGTAAATAACTTTGAAGAATCGTGTGGAAGGGGGTTTGGGAAGACCTTCTGCACTGGCCAGTAACTGTCATAACTGGAGACGGATGGCAGTTGACAAATCTTCAAATTCCCCTACAAGATAGGAACATGAAAATGAATGTCAGCTGAAGCAAAAATGTTCACTTCACATTCTTGCCACAGAACAAAATCATCTTATTTTTAAACCTGGGAAGTAACATAAATGAACCCATGATTGCAATTCACGTTGTGAAGAACAGCGAAGGCAACAATAGACCCATCACATAGCTGCCAAAAAAAAAAAAAAGTATTATTTATAAGTGGTTGAAATGAAGCAAAGTACAAAGGGCGTTTAATAAATAGCAACCTTGCCCTTACAATAAAACTTAAAGAAAAAATACTAGGTGGTAGAAAACACTTCTTACCTGGGGATGAACTCTTATTCGTTCCCTAAATACCATAAACCAAGCTGGTCTTGATCCAGAAAGGAAAAACCCTTCATAACCACTAATGTTCTTGAAAATAGTAATTCTTTGGCATGAGGTCTCACTTGATCTTTCCTCCCTTGTGTAATTATCCAACGGCACACGAACAAATCGTAAATTTCTAAGCCTTGAAGAGCTAATGATGCCTTGGCCAACAGAACTCTGGGCAGAAACAGAATCCTCCAATTTAGAAGTACCATCTGGACTTTCAAATAGGTAACCATGATAACAAACAATTGTCCCATCAGTCAATATTCCAAAAAGAAAAGGGCGACTATGATGTCCAGACCACCTCTGCATAGCTAACTCAACAACTTTCATGTTGTGAGTACTTTCTTTCCTGCCTAGGCCAGCCACTTCTTCAGAACTTCTGTTCATCATTTGCTGTGAATCTATGTGTGGTGCTCGCATGTAGGCATCAATAAGATGAGTCTTTCCAGAAACAAATTTATCCACAGAAAACACACAATTGAAATTTGGCACATCGAATATCTCAAGTGCACCACTGTCATAGCAAACAATACAATATATATCTCCCTGATCATGTGGGCCACCATCAGCACCATCTATAGGCTCACTGACACCAGTAGAAAGCCATGCATCAGTACTTGCCTTCCGAAGCCAAGGCTCTGGTCCTCTATCATGATACA
Organism: Omphalea diandra; assembly: GCA_949677035.1. Classification (NCBI taxonomy): domain Eukaryota; kingdom Viridiplantae; phylum Streptophyta; class Magnoliopsida; order Malpighiales; family Euphorbiaceae; genus Omphalea; species Omphalea diandra. The sequence continues at coordinate 29,390 of CATIWR010514528.1, read as the reverse complement.
GCGTGCAAGCAGATATGGATTTCTTGGAGTTCTCAAAGGCAGACGGAGAATTTATGGAAACCATGGAAGTAGAAGGATCTGTAATTCCAAATTGAACAAATGCATGGACCATGGTTAAAATCAGACTGAGGAAAAGGACTGACCAGAACAAACAAATTAAAAGATACACGCAATTGGCATTTAGGCAGTTATAATTGCAATTCACTGCCCGTATCAAAGAGCCATACACAGGGTGACAGGGCTGTCGTCTGGGTACGAGGTATAATACACACACACAGTTAGATATCACAAGGCACATAAAAGAGGCAATGTTAACAACTGAATGAATTATATTTTATTGGAATTTCATTTAAGGAAATATGAGGGTGAAGGAAAAGACAAGCAAAGGAAGGAACCTTGTTTGGCTAGTACAAAGAGGAAGGAATGTGAAAAAAAAATTTCTTTGGTGGAGAAATACTCATATAACACCTTTGCTTCCTTCTTTCCAAGCCATCCACTTTTAGAGGATTGTGAATAGTGTAAACAAGAGAATTTATGAATCATATTTTCATTTTGTTCCATGATTCCAACTGGCCAAACGAGTAATTTTCTCAGTTCATCATGGTATTCGGACAGAAAATTTGTCATAGAAATTACAATATGCACAATTTAAATGCACCTAAAACAGCAAAGATAATTAAACCTGTGTGGTGATATAAGAAGCATGACCCTCAATTTCCTATGCATTATTCCTGGTGGACAACATTTTGAAAGACTCTTTAGGAAACCAACTCAAATTTGATATGAAAACATCATCAAAATGGTAAGATATGTGACAAAGTCAAACTTAAGAAAAACTTCAAAGTTCTGTACATTATTCTAAAAACATTCAACAATGCAGAAAAGCTTTTGAAGGGAAAAATACAGTGGAGAGAACCAAATTATAAAATTTGCAGTGATACAACTATCACTATACGTCCATAAAAGGCAAACGTCAACAAGAAATGATTAATTGCAAACATTATTACAGACAAATTTACATAATATTTCCCACATAATGTAAGCATCAACCATGTAATTACAACATTGTAATTATTTCACAACCTGGTATCAGACTAACATTACCAGCCAAATATACCACATGATGAAACTTGTTGGGCAAACAGATCATAACATTCTAGCCAGCTCTGATGCATGGAAACGGCTGGGGGGCGACGTTTCCATGTTTGGAAACGTTCCCTCCCCCCCGCAAAACTCACCTAATCGAGGCTGTTTCTGAAATTTTGAGAAAATGAGAAACGCTTTTCTGTTGCTTTTGAAAACAGAAATTACAGAGACAGGGCATCAAGAACCCAGTCCCCAAACATAGACCCAACACTACCATCCCATCCCATTCAACTTGATGCAAACACTGATGGTGACGAGGTCTGTGGCAGCAATGGTAACAAGGTTTGTGGCAGCAATGATGACAGTGAAGCAGCACCAAACTTGACTCTCAAACCTCAGGTTTGTTTGGGTTTTTTTTTTTTTTGTGGGTTTCTTATGGATTTAACCAGAATCCTTTTGATGGTCTGGTTTTGATGTAATTCATGGTTTTAATCGGGTTTTGATGCAACGGTTTCCTGTGCTGGTGTTGCTTATGTTAATACCCGTACAAGCGTTTACCAATATGTATTGTTCTTTATTCCAGAAACGTGATGTTCACAACAAATTAATGGCATGTATGATATTTGCTGCTTTTTCTGGTTTCCTGTATATATGAATGAGTTGGCCATTGATGAAAAAGTAGCTATTGGCTATATTTAACGTCTTTAATATTTGCACCAGTTTCATTTCCCTGCATTCTTAGCAGAGAATTGAAATAATGGTTGGATCATTGGTTAGGTATTCTATCATTGTCCTTGCTTTCTTACTGGCTTATTTTGGAGGGATTTGATCCTTCAGTTCAAGGGCAGCAATAGGTATTGATATTTTTTGTTTGCAGAATTTGTAAGTTGTGCTTTGCAAATGCTCAATGTGGGCATAGGTTAATGAACCTAAGAGTGGGTACTGGTTAAGCATTTTAGCTAATTGAAATGAGTTCATGCTTTCTAGTTGAATGCAAACTTGGTTCATTATGTAGTACAATAAGCACCTTAGTCAAGCGGTTGTTATCCATATTTTAAGTTAATCTTGTTAAATGTGAGGCAATACATCTCATTGGATTAGTTAACAAGTGAGTTGGTTGAGTTACAATGAGAACTTTAATTATAGATTACAACTCAAATTTTCCATGGAGGAATTTTGTATTGAAATAAATTCAAACTGAGATATCTATTTAGATCTTTATCTAGTAATTTAAGTATTTAGTAGTTTAATGGATAAGTCCTTATGAGTACTTTTTTTTCTTATTTTTTGTTATATTGGAAATAAGAGTACGTATCTTTTATATATAATAATGATTGAGTGCTTATCTTATGGTGCATAAACTTGAAATCTTCTCATTTTTAAAGCCCAACAACTCTCTAAAAAAAATAATAAAATCAACAGTAAAAATCCAGTAAACTTTCCCCTTCAAAATTTTTGGATGTGCCAAAAAGAAGCTAAGCTATTTGCCATTTATTTTAAGAGATGAGCTTTTATATATTAATTTAAATAATTGCATTCATCAATTTCATTTTTGTGAATTATTTATTTTATTCAAGCTGTCTCATTTACTACCATGGATAGTACTAGAAGCAGTAGCTTTAATCATAGTGCCACTAGTGTAACATCAAAACATAGAGATGATGATAATTGTCCTTTGTGGCAATATGTCACTAAAGTTCAGAAAACATTGGGCAGGATGAGGTTATGTGAAATAGGCGAATAATTTTTGTCATCAAGAAAAGCAAGCGATTTACACTAGAGTGAGATCTCATTTGTTAAAAATTAGTGGGAAAGGAATTGATGTTTATGAGAAGATGGAAATTGAAAATATATCTAAAATGAGAAAACTCGTGGATGAGGTTTAAACTAAAATCTCTAATGCATAACCTACGCAAGTTTCTTTGCCTACTACTATCAACAACATTACTCAGAGTCCTTTGTCTATAAATGAATCAAATGTTGTCAGATGCTTTAAAGAAGAGAAGAGTTCATGATTCTTCTCTTGCTAAAGCTTTTGACATGCAAACTAGAAATCAACTAGATGAAGAGATTGCTAGGATATTTTTTAGTGGAGATTTGCTTTTAATTTAGCAAGAAATCTATATTACATTAATTCTTTTTATTTGTTGCTGATCATCCTTTGGGTGGCTATATATCTCTTGATTATAATAAATTGAGAACCACATTACTTTAGCGAAAGAAGACACATATAAAGAGACTTTAATGTCCTATAAAAAGCAGTTGGATGGAAAAGGTTATAGATTGTGAGTGATGGATAGAGTGACCCATAAAGGAAGTCTATGATTAACGTAATGGTTGTTTGTGAATCCAGTCTTATATTGGTTAAAGTTGTTGATTGTTCAGGTGAAGTAAAGGATAAGCATTGTATTGCTAATTTGTTGACAAATGTTATTAATTAGGTTGGTCACCAAAAAGTAGTTCAAACCATTCCTGGTAATGCTAAAAATTATAAGATTGTTGAAGAAATAATTGAAAGCATATTTCCACATATTTATTGAACTTCATGTGTTGTTCATATTTTTAATCTTGCTTTGAAAAACATATTTGCAGCTAAAAATGTGAAAACTAATCAAGAAACATATGATAAATGTCATTGGATCACTGAAATACATAGAGATGCCTTGCAAATCAAGAACTTTATATGAACCATTCAATGAGACTTGCTATGTTTAACAGATTTAACTTATTGAAGTTGCTTTCTATTGTTCATTTTCACTTTGTTTCTATATTGTTATGCTTAAGAGATTTAAACTTATTAGTTGTGCTCTAAAAGCAATGGTTATGAGCGATGAATGATAGCACACCGAGAAAATGATCTAGAAAAAGCTAAATTTCTTTCTGAAAAGGTGGTGGATGAAAATTGGTGGGAGAAAGTTACTTACATTCTTGATTTCACTCGCTCCATTTATTGCATGATTAGAGTTTGTGATACAAACAAACCATACCTTCATTAGGTTTATGAGATATGAGATTCTATGATTGAAAATGTTAGGTTGCCATATATGAGCATGAAAAAAAGAAATTGGATGATTATTCTTCTTTCTATAATGTGGTCCATCACATTTTTATTAATCGTTGGGCAAAGAATAGTACTCCATCTCATTGTGTAACTCATACATTGAATCTAACGTAAATTTCTATTCCAATTTTTTAGTTCTCTCTTGCTAAGTCATTTTTTTTAAATTTATTTTGAGTTTGCATTTCTTTTGAAGGTTTACAATGATAAATGGTTTCAAGAAGGAGAAGGTAGAGTGTCTCCACATATGGATGGAGAAGTATCTATAGAAAAAAATACTTGTTTTAGGAGAATTTTTTCTGCTGATGAATGTGTTAAAACTTATGATGACTATGTTAACTTTTTTTTCTAAAAAGTGAGTCATTTGGTAATCTAGATTCAATTGGTAACCTTGGGAAATGGTGTGCATGTTGTGGTTCAAGTGCACCTTTACTTCAAAGGTTGGCTTTTAGAGTGCTTGGACAACCTACTTTTTTGCTGTGAAAGGAATTGGAGTACTTATTCCTTTATGCATTCATTTAGAAAGAATAAATTAACTTCAAAACATGTTCAAAATTTAGTTTTTGTTCACAACAATCTGTCTTTTGTCAAGGAGTGTCTCTCAACGTTATAATGAGAATACTAAAATGTGGGATGTTGATGGTGATGACTTTGCGAGCATAGAAGACATTGTTGTCCTTGAGTTTGCAAATCTATCTTTAAATGAACCAGGATTGGAGTTTGTATTCTTCAATAAAGATGCTAATGAAAATATGGAAAAGGAGAATAATGAAGTTCAAGAAGTTAAAGAAGTTTTACATTTTTGACATTATATTTTCTACTTTGAATGATTTTTGTTGTATAATTTTAATTATGAAATTTGTCGACAATTAATATTTATTTTTTGAATCCTTAGTTTGTTATTATCATATTATTTGTTTTTTTTATAACTAATATGATTTGGATAATTATTTTTGATAGTATTGTTTTGTATGATTTTATTATTTTTTGCTTCAATAACTATAAATTTATATATGGAAGAAAAAATATTTATAAACATATCCTCATATTTCTTTTATATTTACACGTTTTCCCTACATTTTGTTTCATACATTTTTGAAAAACGTCATTTCCCGATGTCCATTTCCACATTTCCTGTTTTAGTGTTTCCTATTTCCATACGACCTAACTAGCCAGCAAAGTAATCCAGTACAAGATTGCCCAAACTAGGATGGGAGGACAGAAGAATGTGTTTTCAAGTCATTCATTTTGACTGAAATTGTGAATTTGTTTTCAAGTCATTCATTTTGACAGAAACTGCAGTTCATGAGGTTCTTCTTGATACAGGAAAGTTTGCAGGCCTAGTTATCCAGGCTAGTTTTAGGTTCAGTTTGAAGCTAGAATGGTAGGAAATTTGGTGAACAATTAGGGTTTCACGACATGGAAGTTGCTTGGCTGTTTGTGCTAAGAATTAAGGGCTGTGATTAGTAAAATAAAATAAAAAAAATTTAGTCATTATACTTAAACATCCTTACACATCAAATCAAAGGATCACTTTCATCACATAACTCAAGAGAAGCATAACTGCTGGATTAACTCAAAAACAAAATATTAAGCATTAGAAGCATAACAGTTTATAGACTAAACTATTCCTAATTTTAAACTAAAGGAGTTTAATAGTAGCAATACATAACCATTTCAGCAGTTTTGTAATGGATTTGGTGAGAAATGAAACATTATTTACATTGATCCCATTAGAGATCATATGGGAAACCGAAAGCATGTTTCTATAATACTAGAGATCAAAGTGAATGCGGACATCTAAAACTCCATTAACCAATCATATCTAATCATTGATTAATTGCTTGCTATTCTTGAGTTATTTTGATAATAGTCTCAAATAGTTCATAATAACGGTGCCTGTTTCGAACTGATTCAGTCCTATTCAACCTGAATCTAAATTACTTTTTCTGTTACCGTTGTAGTTAACATTTCTGTTAATTAAATCCCTGAATCCTAATCCTCTAAGGATTTGGATTTCCAAACAAAACCAAAAAAGAAATTAATGTTCTCCTAGACCAACAAGTACGCTAATAAGACTTTAAAATAAATATGAAGACCCCTAACAAAATCTGGGCAGATTCTCCAGCAAAAGTGGAAATTGCAAAATTGCCCTGAAGTTTGAATACTAAGCTTATTTAGTTTAAACAGACCTATAAGTACAAAAAGACTAGAAAATACTCCAACTTTTTCCATAAACGCTCTATAAAAACTGAACTATAATTCTGAGCTTCAATCTTTAAGTATGATTTTTCTTGAATTCCTTGTTTACATCACTTATGCTTTTATGAACAGAGTCACAATAAAATAAGTGAAATAGAAAGAAAAATTTTCAAAAAGCTTTTACTTTTTTTGGGACATGGCCAGATAGGGCTATTTAACAAGGGATAGCCCTCCCTCAAATTCCTTATGCCAATGGGATTTAAATGTAACATCTTTCTCAGCTCAAATCAAAGACGTTCCCCTCAATTGACAAGTTTGTGAGGACCCCATAACTATAATTAAAACACATGCCATGGCAAATAACTTTGGGAAGAGAATAAGTGACAAGAAGATCAGAATGGCAATCACACATGTGAAACAAGTATTCATGACAAAACATACCTCCAACAAGAAGCCGGATACTTCCATCAGTTATTCTTATTAATACATATGGATCAGCAATAGAAGCAGAAAACACTGTGGAACCCTCAGAACCAGGGCCAGAATCAGAGTTTGAAGCTCCAAAGCTCAAGTCTTGGGTCATAAAAGCCCCATCTAGAATTCGAGCACCGCGTTCGAAGACCTGGACAACGCGACGCCTGAGGAAAGAATACAGGGAGGAGAGTGCATGAAGGAGAAACTATAAAAATTTTCATGTTCTATTAGGTTATAAATTGAGAAGATTGCATGATGGCAAAGGCGCAACCTTACATTAACCAGAAAGGGCAAATATTGATAAATTAAACCAATATATGATTTCCTGAGCTAAATACCAGCAACAAACACCACGTGCATAGTGACCAATATAAGCAAGGTAAACCAATTGAAGCTCTTGAAAAACATTTATTTTAAACCGAGAAAATCAAAAGTCAAGACCCATTTACAAAATAAAAGAAAAAACAAAAATAGCACTCAAATAAACAAGCTCCATGAAAGAATAAATGCAAGCAACTGAATAAGGTACAGTCTAACCTTCCAAACAAATTGCCCGCAGAAATGGTCCTTCCTTGTACAAAATAGTCTACACTTTCAGTGACTTCTGACAAAAGATCACCAGTTTCAAGTACCTATCCATCAAAGGAAAATATTAATCCATTGCAAAAGCAGATTATATGAGGCCAAAAACAGAACATAAAATGATAGAAAATTTCCATGTATAAACATAGCTACATTTCAAAATAAGAATTGAGGTTTCCTTTGTTGTCTTTTACTTATTGTAATTATACATTTGTATCTATTCTAACTAGATTTCAAAAAATTAACAAAATAGATAAGTATAGCAAACGTCAACTAGTTGGATTATTCTTGGCTTAAAGCCCAATTGAGCTTCTGACATTCTTTAATTGGTCAAATCAGCTCCAAAATTAAGTTTGGAGTCTAATTCGGACAGAACTTATAATATTTAAACTATTTAACTCAAAAAAAAAAAAAAAAAAAAAAGAAGAAGAAGAAGGACAACTCAGTCCCAAGCCTGCAACTCATAGTCTCCAAATCACTAAAATCCCTAACCATGCGTTCACCATAACTCAAATCTCTAACGAGTGTTTCATAAAAGATGTCACCCCCAAATTCTTTTTCATCTCATGTGCCACCTCCATCTCAACAAGAAGAAGAGGAAGACGAAAGAATGAAAAGCAATAACAACAAAAATGCATGTTGTACAACCAGAAGTGGTCTATCAGGTAAGTCTACGTCTATGGCTTCAAACGTTTGCAAGTTCATTCAGGCATGCCCCTGAAGTTTGCCGATGGCCAACAACACAAATCTTTAGCCTCAACAATTTCACCACAAGATGCTAGCTGTAAAGAGAATGGAGTAGAGCAAATACTTTGATATGAAGAGAATGGGAAAAAGGGGAAGGACAACAAGAGGATGAATAAGGCACTAAAAAATTAATTTCTGAAAACACGAGAATTTCAGCCAATGGGTAAATCTATTTTGGAATTCTAGTTCAATTTTCTCAGGCAAAAATTAGCAATTTTGTCGTCAATCTATAGTTTAAATGATTATTTGTTTATGTATGGGAAGTCATGATTCTTCCAATCTACACTTGGGATATGAAAGTGCTAAAGATGATTTGTAGATATCTGAGTTACTGAAATAGACTAGAAATCCAAACTTCAGAATGTGATACTAGAGTTTTTTTTTTTCCTTTTTTTTAGGGGAGGAGATATTAACAATTTCTACAGAATTAGTTTTCTCAAAGCTAGTATGAGATATATATATATATATATATATATATATATATATATATATATATATTTTGGTTACAGTCTATTCCAATAAAAAAAAAAATTGAAATTCTGCTCCCAGGGCAAAATTAGGTTAAAATAATCTAAGAAATTGAAATTTTGTCCTAATTAGATTCTAAACTCAATTCCGAAACTGATTGGACTAATTAAAAATGTCAAGGGGCTCAACTGAGCTTTAAGCCGACTAAGTCTTTTATGCTCTGAGATGCTATAAGATATGGAGATCAAAGCAAAAAATTAAATGCAGCATAAACATCTGAAGAAGGAATAATCCACAAAATTTTGCATAGAACTTCTGCATCTAATAGAAGATGAGGATACCATAGTGCGATTTTCCAAGCTGATAATCAAATATGCATGATATTCATCATCAACTGCAGCTATTTTAGATGAATCACGAGCATTTTTATGGTAAACGGTCCAAATTCCTCTGCAACCAGGAAGGTCAACCTGAAAGTTGAAGCATATAGAAAAGAGAAGGTGCACTTAGAATAAAAAAGTATCATTAATGCTTCCAGACATGTGATAGACTATAGATTAACGATGTAAAAATGTAAAATTACACTGATAATGGTGTCATTTACAAAAATAATGACTTACAAATATGATATCAACACGTGAACAGTTTGTGCACCAACTATAACAAAAAATACTGTCACCCACAACCCATATGACCAAGAAAGTGTAAAAAAATGGACAAACGAAGTCCCATCTTGATGAGATCTGTTTGGTAATTCAGAAGGAAAAATTGAGAGCATTGCTGAAAGTTACTGAACAACATCACATACCTTCTCACCAACCTTCATGAGAAAGCAATAATGTTTTATCCAAGAAAACATATTAGGGGTGCTTAGTCATAAAGATATAGAGACATAATCACTAATCCAATTCCAATTACAACATAAATATCAAATACTACACATCCCATATTTTAAACCAACTCTTGCACTCAGATCAACTGTCATTTATAAATGTCGACCTAAGCTAAGGAAAAGTTGAAAGATGCTAAGAAATGCAGTGCCATGAATTCTCATTTTGATAATTTACTAAAGGGAAATAAGAGCTAGAGTCATTGTCAGTCATTCCCCTGCATATGTCTCTGCAGAATAAATTATTCAAAACGTTGATATCATACTTGCATACACTGTCTCCTAAGCTATTGAGCCCCTTATGAAAAGTACATTCAATTCAACTTATGCTTTTAAAACTTTTATTTCAATTATGAAGTGTCAAGGAGGGTATCGTCATAATGGCTTGAACTTAATTTCATACTGCAATTTCTTAATATATAAAATCTTTATAACTTGCAATTTATGTATTAGCCCAACCCCAACTTTCCAACTTATGAATAGTAGCAGGCTTCCAAGTTATAATTCCCACTTCAGACAGTTGGCATGGCAGAATATCAAAAGAAAGAAATAACACTCAACCAAACCTTGATGAACACAATCACAAGTTTCAAATAAATAAACTCAGACCAAATTTTGAGACAAAGTATAGTCTTTATTATATTTCAAAGTATATTCTCATAGCAGTGAGATTTTTCATAAGCCAAAAGAAGTGAGATTTTTCAAAAGCCAAAAGAACATATCGGTACATTCACCACTATGTTAGGGAAAGGAGAACATGGAGATAACAAAAATTGGGAGGTAAATAAGAGAGGGAGAGAAAATAAAGAGAGTTACTTCTTATCACTTGTTTGGACAGAAGGAAAATATAAGGGAAAAAACTAGGAAGAAAAATTCATAATATTCCAGTTTGCCTCTCATGTTTTGAAGGATACTCAAGTAATTAAATAAATTTTTTCTACAGTCTCTCTCCAATTTAGAGAGATTAGATTTTGTCGGCCCAATGGAAAACTTTAGGTTATTTTTCACCCTACTACTCCTCACCCCCACCAAGTTCAAAAAAAAAAAAACATCGCATTCACAAACAGGGTAAAATCAAATTTCCTTGTCACTTTCCACCCATTCATTTTCCTCTATTCCTCCTTTTCCAAACAAAGGGTACAGGAATGCATGTCCAAGTGCAAAGGGTGGAAATATCTTTCCCTGATGGTTTCTCCTTCATAGAACCAGATTTTAAGAAAGAATGTACATTGAAATGTTATGCCAAGTACTAGTTTATGCGTGAACAAGTCTCCTTGATTGTACAAGTGTTTTTCCTAACGCTGAATTAATTTTTAATAACAATGACATTAATACATTAGACACCTGAAAATAAATATACTTCATGATGATGACATAATAGTTTTCATTGCAATTCATTATCCAGGATAAGCAAGCATATAAATAAGCACAAATTTAACATCTTGTTCTAAAAGGGGTCAAAGAAGGGGGAGTGCAAGAGGGGTAGGAGAAAATGAGAGAAAATTCTTGTCTTTCCTTGTTCGGGATGGAGGTGAAAATTTGGGGTACGGGGAGAATTAAGGGGAAATTGGACTTATGGGTCCACCACTCTCAATCATCCCCAAAATTGGGTGAAAACACCGTGAAAATGATTTTTCATATAACTATTTTTTATAAAGAAAAAGTGAATGACAACATAGTACTTTTATGAATAAAAAATTGTTCATTTCAAAATTTTTCCCTCAGCCTCTGAAACTAAGGAGGGGAAATTGATTTTCACCATCCTCACTTTCTATCCCCAACTTTCTTTCCCCCCCTCCTTCGCACCCCCTTTAACTTTTTTTCCTAAATAAAGGCTAAAACTCGATGGGAAGTTAAGAGTCAGCGAAAACCTCTGTAATCATTTCAGGGCGAATTGATTGCCGAAGAACACAAAGAGCACCATTTTTTCCATGACCAGAACAGCACACCTGAACACAGGACACAAACAGCATCATAAATAACACATTAGAAACTAGATTTGCTTGCAGTCTGAAATATTTAATAAATATGGATCCATATGCCATATGTCAAAGCCCAAATAAGTCAAAACCAAGGCAATTTATTTACATGCTTTTCATTTTCCTCAACATATGATGTTTTTTTCAAGATTGAACACATTGAAACTTGAAACAAATGAAAGTGCAATATAACATGCCTAACTAACCAGTTCATAGTTGCTTTGTTTCGCAATTCCAGTTGCATTTGCATCAGCATTAATTCGTAAGCCATATGAAAAGTCTTTCAAAGGACCAACATTGATCAATGAATCCCTCACTGCAAACGAGAAAGTTTTCTGCAACCATCAAGACAAGAAAAAAACAGAGAAACAGTAACTGTTATTAGGAAAAATACACGTCAGCATCCAATTAATCAGTCTAGAAAAGCTTTTAGAATACCAGTAATTATGACATGACAAACAAGTGATCTGCCATATAAGCCATGCAGCCTTTTTTTTTTTTGGGTGACAATCATGACAATATTCAAATGCACACATATGGCCATGCAAATGATAGGGAATTGAAGAATAATTGTATCAAGAGAGATCATAAATATATAGATATATAATAGATCCAAGGAGAATAGTCCAAGTCTAACAGAAAGGAAATTAACTATAGCCTATAGGAGCGGAAATCAACACAATTACAATGATAAAAGAATCACTAAGAAATTATAATAATGTTCTCTATACTAAAGATAAAGTTCTAAAATATCAGAAGTCACAAAGATCTCTCTCTCTCTCTCTCTCCCTCAAGTCTCACAAACTTTGCTTGCAGCAAGAATAATACCCCTTTTCAACATCCCCTTTATAAGAAGGTACCTATCACCAAAAATTTCTCCCTTTTCCTGAAGGTTGCTCATTTTCAAAGTCAAACCAGCAAAGCGAGAGGGGGTAAAAAAAAAAAAAGAGAGAAAAGAGAGATCTTGCAAGGCATAGATCTCCTCCAAATATGTTTGTCAAATGACAACATAATAATGGGTCTATATATTCTCAAAGCAACTTCTTCATCCCATCCATCTAAACTCATCTTCTTGGTTCATATCCATCCCCAGCTAATATAAAAGGTCAAAAAAGTTTAAGAATATCTCTCACTCCCAGTCATGAGCATTCCTCTGAAAAGGCCATTGCTAATCATTCTACCACTGATGATTGAGGGGTCTCAAAACTCAAAAGACCCACTGGAATAACCAAATATAAACAGAAAAGGTGAATTAGTTATTCTCTAATAAAGAGACATTGACAGGTAGAGATTTGTGTTTTATATTTATTGGGTTTACAGACCATTTTTCAGGAGAAATTGTTACTAGTTCTCCTTTCCAATCTACAAGATCTTCTACCAATCAAAAATAAAGGAGAAAAAAAGTTTAAACAACCTGTGTTGACTCCATATTGTTGGCTGTTGAACCATACAAAGAAAGCTCCTCCCCACTAACCACATCTTGCAAACCATCAGAAGACGACCTCTTCAATCGCTTTGCTGAAGGAACATCCCCCTCAATATCTCCAACCTGTCACCATAATTTATAGAAAAAGAAAATAATTGAAACAACTGTTCAGAAATTCATAGTCTCTCAAACTTAATACCAAAATGCAAAGGAATTTCTTCAGTGTTTATCACAATGTAAATAGGAATTTCTTCAGTGTTTATCACAATGTAAATAGGAATTTCTTCAATGTGTATCACCATATCAATTCCCAAATACTAGTTTCAAAATATAAAAATTAACAATTTTGGAAATTTGAGATAACAACATTATCCAAAGGGTGCAGCCGGAGATTAGAAGGGGGAAAAACCATAGAAACCTATCACTTTAACTATAGGGAAGTGTATGGCTTCCAACAGAGTACCTCTTCTTTGCTAGATGACAAAAATGAAGATCCCAATCCGCAAGTAAATTGCACAAGCAAACTGTCCCCTAAACGACTGCCCAGGAAAAATAAAGAACTCCCGATTGTTGTAATGTCCTGTAGGAAGATCAGCAAATTGTCCCAGCTCATGATTAAGATTTTATAATAGTGAAATTAGAAGAATGTATAACTGTTAATAAAGCAAAAAGTTAACAAAAAGTCTGACAGGAGTCACTAACCGAAGTAAGAACTGAAGCTCTAGACTTGGAAAGATCAAGCCTCTGCACAACCCTTCAAGAGAGAGAAGGAGAATACAGTCAACATAGGAATTATCCATCAAAAAACCACTGGATTCCATGAACATACAGAAAACAAAATATTCATAAAATCACAAATTCAAGCAATGAATTCATACTAATCATATTAAGTAGAAAAATAAATATCTCTTACCTTTATTAAACCAGTTTCTTCCTTTGTGGAAGAGGAAGTGATTGAGGAGGCAAAACAGCTGTTTAGATGAATTTTCCAAGATAGCAATCAAATCTTTAACTTCTTCTTGTTTGTTCATGGTATTAAAATTGACAGTTGAACCAAATTAACATGCCAATGGCAGATTGATCCTAACATTTCATTTTTTCTCAATGGAAGAGTAAGCTGATTTAAAAAAGAATAATAGGTTGCAATTTTGTAAAACTTAAGAGTTTGTCAAGCAAAGAGGAACAATAACTTCTAAATTTTATGTCAGTTAAGACAAGCAAATGAAGTATAAAATGTGCAACTTCTTCAAGTTTAGATAATACTATCAAACATCAATGAAGAAGCAACTCTAGTAAAATTTTATACCAAGCTAAATTTCAAAACTGACCGAATAGCTTTTCAGCACAGACATTTTTCCAGTCTATAAACATCTGTCCAATTATTCTCATTCTAAATTCAAAAATAGATCCCTGTACCACAGCAGAGTAACAGTCAACCCAACACTAAATCTTATCACCAAAGTGTACCACAAATCAAGTTCTGTGACTGCACCACTACTGCTTAAAATCATCTTCTTAAGTGAAAGTTACAAAAATTAATGAAATCTGGTCATAACCTAGCCTCAAGAACTGTATCATCAAGCTTACAATCTGTGAAGGCATGGAACCAAATAATTACAACATCCACTAATTTAAAGAAAAATGACAAAAAGAAAATCATCTCTGCAGGTTAGCTTGCTTCTGATACTTTCAGCTGTCAGATTAGGTACCTTAACAATTATGTAAAGTCCTGAAAAGAATTAAATGCTGATCCTAAAAATCTGTAACAACTCACTGGCTCTTACCCCTCAGGTTAAAGATACAAAATTCTTCATAAGTTATATAGAAAGATGCCAACACCTACCTTCCATCATAAACAAGGGTCAGCAACAAAAGTTCCCCATTTTTTGTTGACAGCAAGGCTACATCATTTGATAACCAAGTCGCTCTGGCAGCATCAAGCTCCACACCAAAACTTGCTCTTGGCAGCTCTTGACTGAAGGGGAAAAAAAAAGCACAAAAGAATAAAAACAAAGCAGCTCGAGTGTGAAATAAACCTGAAACCTGAAACAGATTAACAACTCAAAGCCAAATATATACATGAAAAACAATGTTATATAATCATAGAAAACCTCAAATGACATTGACAAATAAGGAGCATTGTTTCCTAAACAATTATGCAACGAGATGAATAATTATGCATATTTTCCTTTGTTCCAAAGGGAAGGACCATAGCCTGTGTGTGTGTGTATGCGTGAGTGGGTGTACATATGCAACACCTGAGAGAGAGATGGACTGCACCTGCTATCAATAGAAACAGCATAGTTGTTCAAGGCAAGTGCACAAGTGGCTGACTGTAAAAACAAGAGGTTGATATATTATCATGCATATATGGGAAAGAAAGAAACAAAATGAATCCATAAACAACTAGAAGCCGCTATTGCAGTTAAAGTGCCAAATGCAATAAAATAAGTCTACCTCACTGTGATAATGGATAGTGTTTGCACAAACCACAAGAACACCACCAATTGGTGAGGGCACTGCAAGCAGCTTGTAAGCATCATGTGGAAGATTCTGACCAGAGAAGAAACATAAATAGTAGATAAGAAAAACTTCAACAAACCACACTAAATTATATGGATGACCATTATAAGCATATTTGAGCATTTGAGAGAGTTTAATTAACAAAATGCAGACCACAACAAACAAATGCAAGTTTTAACCATTTTACCCGATTACCCTGTAGCTGAAAGCCCAGATATTTTTACCAAAGATCAGGAGTTATGATAAGCACAAAATCAAATTTGAAGCTTAGATATTCAATATTAAAGAATTGCAACATATCATCTAATGATAACCAATTACAGCTAACTTCACCTGCCACATTATAGGAATTACGATCATGTCAGAACTCAAAGACCTTTCTTAAAATATTGCAGTATTTTTCAAAAACGTTCCTTTTAGTTAACAACGTACCATAACAGACCATATGAGGGTAGGCTGCTGCAAAGTCGTGCTGATACTAAGAGCAGAAATCATGCAAGTATGATGCTTCCATGAGACACGCCCAGCCCAAGTAAGCTCTCGTTCATGAAGAATAACAACCACAGGCTCAATATAATCTACATGATACTTATGATATTAAGATTAAAGAAAAACCCCAAAAGAAACAATGAACAGGGTAAATTATATTAGAAAATCTAAAACAAACAAATTTCCAACTGCTACTTAGAAAACAGTTACACCATCAGGTCCATCACAAGAGGTACCATGTGAAAAACAACTTCTAGCAAAAGGTTACTACAAAGACAGCAAAATCTGATGCCTTGCAAGGATAAAGGGATAAAAGGTGAGCTAGCAAACTTCAGATTGACAATTTGAAAATTTTAAATCTGATTGAAAATACACATGCAGAAATATAAATGCATGGACAATTCCAGGATTAATAACAAGTATGTCGATGACATACAAGTAGCATATTGTAACAATTAATCTCCTTCAGAAATCAGCTTATGATGTCAAGCAAACCATAAAATGCACCACAAAAGACTATCTGAGTTTACTCTGAATATTATAAAATTTTAAAAATATATATCAAGAGGATGGACAGCAGACGATAAGAAATGACCTAAAAGCATCGATCCGCCCCATGAAATCCACTTCAGTTCTGTGGGCAACAGCCTCTTCAGGATTAACTTAACATTGTAAGTTACATGTTCAAGCACATAAACCAATCACCAGGAGAAAACAAAAACATCAACCTTTCATTTCCCAAGGCTACCATCTTGACTTTTCTAATTCTTTTGGTAAGAATTGAACTGTTGATCTATCTCCAACATATCTCAAACCTTTGCCCAACTGATCCAAGGGTTTGGAGCAAAATTGTAATCCACATTTTTTACTTTCACACTATCAACAAAGGACTTTGCCAAATTTTTTCCACAGAAAGTAAAATCCTACTAAGGAAAAATTGGATAAACAGTTCCACCCTTTGGCATTTTTGCACCCTTCACTGTTATGGTAACAAGTCAACTTTTCCCCACTGCACAGTATCACAACCCAAAACATTTACATCCTCATCCATGTCAGAAGCTGTTAAAACATCCATAATCCAGATAAATAACTCACAAAATAGTAAACCCTTTTGAATTTTTATCTACAACTAAAAACTCATGCATTAATCACAACTAAAAACCCATGCATTAATCAGACTTACCATATACAAATATAAAATCTTTTACATGCTTCATATCCAAGTCTCGTAGATTGATAATGTAAGATGATTGGATACGGGCAGCGATAGCACCCCCAGAGCCAAGAGCATCATCATCTCCAACCAAACCTGAGACAGCCTAACAACGAAAATTTCATGTAAAACCTAACATAAGAGTGGGGAAAAGAAAACTTTTAAAAATAAAAAATCTTTAAATTTGTAAAATGAGTATCATTACTGAGAAAGCTCATCACATTTATTTTCCAGCAAAAGCAATTGATGCTTTTTCCTTGGAAATAAGAGAAGGGGTAGTAATCCACTACATCTGCCTTTTGCTGCTGGTTTGACAAAATGTTTGATCATGAAGTATTAGGTTTAAAGAGAATGATACTTTTAACATTTCTATTATACTAGAATCTAGTACTTTTTGAGGAGAAATATTGAAAAGAATTTCATTAGGAAAGGGCAAAAGGCAAGTTGTGATGCTGCTACAAAAGTGCTAGTATGAATTCCAAAGTTAACTCTTTAAATTCCTTGACCTTCAAATGTAAATAAAAATGCAATTCAGGGTGCAGTCATACATAAAAAACACATGGAACTTAAATTTTTTTGTAGTTTTATAGCTTGTAGATGAAGGCAACATGCAGTTAACACGTTTTCATAATACTTAGTAATTAACAATAAAAGAAAGAACAGTTCATTCATCTACAAGAAGATATTCAAACTGTTAATCGAACACAGATAGTCTGCAATGTAATCAACACGACCAACTTATGTGCTTGTTCAGGAACACGATCCATCTCAAAGGAAAGTTCGATAAGCTTACTCTTTTTATCTAAAGTGTAGTTGAATAATAGAGACATTCGTATTCAATTAGATTAAGAGACAAAACTGACCAGAGCAGCCTTAAGTATTATCAACTGCATATCATAAAGGAGAACACCCCCGCATCTGCCTTGAGGATCAATCTTTACCAATGGGCCTCTTGCAAAAGATTCTCTACCTCTTTTCAAATGGAGCCACTCAGGACCTTCAAAACAGTGCATAGAGCTGCAAAAGGGATCCACATATAAAAATTATCCATTTATTCTATACATGACAAAAACATATTTATTCAAATTACAGTTCAGCGTTGAGGAATTTGACCTATGCTTTACCTTGTGCGGAGGCCATGTATTGAATCATCAAACTCCAGGACTGAAATCTTTGCGTCTCTAAATGCCAAGACAATAGAATCCCTTCTTCTAGAACCATCACCACCTTCTATAGGCAGCACCGCCATCGACTCCACATTACCATGTAGCCTACAAACATAATTTAAAACAATTAAAAAACTAATCACTTAATCAACTCTAATTCTAAACCAATTAAACCACAGACATTCAAACCTATAGTGGCAAACGAGCTCGAGCGAAACGCCGGAGACGCCGTCCAAGACCCCTCCCCGCTTTGGTTCGCGAGAATTTCGGGACTCTCTGGTTCCCTCTTCCTGAACTCTAACGACATACACTTCAAGAACATTACCGGCGGTGATAATGAGGTTAGGAGTGGGACCGATCCCGCGCTTCGCTGGCCATTCAGACTCAAGATCGTCAGACTGCATAGGAGGAATTTGAGGCGCGAAGTCGGCACGGGAATGCGTGATGAAGCCGGAAGCGCAGTTCTCGATGCCAGTGGGCCAGTGCATCATCTTGTAGGCAGCGTAGCTCATTGTTGCTGGTGATTTAGGTTTCTAAAGTTTTAAATTGACGAGAGAAGAGAGGGGAATTAGAAGAGAAGTAAACTAGAACAAAACAGAAGAAGAGGGTTTTAGGGATTTGAAGCCCAAACCTCCGTTCGTGCTGGGCGGGAGGGACATTAGCAGTGCAGTTTTTTCTCCCTTTTGTTCCCCTTTTTTTTTACATTTTTTTATTTTTTTTATTTTTGTGAAAGTTTATTTTTGTGATACGATGCATTGTAAAATAGTTGGAATAAGAAAATTTTGTTAACCATTTTTAAGGGCTAAAGTAAAAAATAAATTTTTGAATTTGTCTCAAAATAATAAAAAAAAAAAATATTTTTTATTAAATTTATTCTTGAATTTGTATTATTTTGTTAAATTTTCTTTGATTTTATATTAATTTGTCATAAAAGTCATTTTTCTTCAAAATTACCCTCAATTTTATATTATTTCATCATAAAAGTTTAAAATATAGTTAAAAAGACATTAATTTAGGAATGACAAGTGAGCGAAGTGAAAACTCTTTCATTCTCTATTTTATCCTCTATATGAAAATAATTTTTCTCTTATCTCTAATTCTGCATAAATTCTCGCCTCATGATAATTTCCTACAAGACAAATATTTTATTTTTTATTATTTTTAAAATGTTTTTAAAAAATATAATTTATTAAATTATAAAATAAAAATTTTTAATAGTACTTTTACATATTATTATACTTTTATTTAATAAATTTCTCATTATATTTGTTACAATTAAATGAACAAGTAAAATTATTACTTCACAAAAATATCACTCTTTTGTATTATTCAATTAATAAAATTTTACTATCAAAATGAAACTGTATTTTTGGGAAAACTGTGTTTTTATCAAAGTATATCTAAATTCGATTTTTTTAAATTGTTTGTATAACACATATTATTTTCAACTAATATTTTGAATTTTTATAACAAAATAATATAATATCGAAAATAATTTTGATGAATAATGACTTTTATGATGAAATAGTACAAGTTCATAGATAAATTCGACACATTTGATCTTTTATCGTCACTTTAAAACAAGTTAAAGAATTTATTTGATACTTTAGCCTCATTTTAAGTATTAAAAGTAGTCATTCTATTTACATTATATATCGTTTTAGGGAAAAAATTTTGTTTTGTAATATTTGATATTTTACAATTTTTCATAAATATTAATTAATTTATTTCAACTTTATTCTTTCTTTTTTCTCTAATAATTATTTATTTGTAAAGTACATAATAATTTATGAAAACAATTAATTAAAAATAATATAATCTTTTTATTTTATATAATAACATCTATTAAATATAATTATTTATATATATATATATATAAACTTTAAACCACGCACATTAAAAACTGAGGAAATACTTGGAGGTTGATTAGACCATCTAGTCGAAAGTTTGTTGTTCCAGTGAACACTGGCCACTGGCCAGCTCCCAAGTTTTGTGTCCTGAAACTTTTAGCCATTAACGTAGAAACTAATTAATTTTGCATTATTTCTCATTTCAATGTAAGTGTCATTTTTTAAAATAACTGTCCCTTTTAGGAGAATATACCCCACTTATCTTATAATTAAATCTATTAAATGTTTTCTTAATTTATGTGAAACACTAAAAACGACAATTAGTAATCAATTTCATATATGCCAAAAGAAAAAATGTTACGACAATTAAGAAGCAAGGTGAACAGTAAATTCGTTGTTTGAAAATCAATCCAATACTAAAACCAATAAACCCTGTGATGCCACGAAATACAAGAAAGGAAAACAAAGTACACTCACGGTATAAATCATAGCATCTCCGTCTTCATTATCCCCAGCATGTCCTTGCATTTATTATTTTGCTTTGCTTCTTTCATTTTTTAGAAGATTATTTGTTTTCCTTTACTTCTTTGTTCCAACATAACCATGCAATTTCCATCACAGTTGCTAGAAGCCAGGGACAATGAGCATCGACTCTTTTTTCTGGACAAGTTAAAGACAAGAAATGGAATGCAATGACTGAAATGTATTACTGGCAATTCACAAGTTTCCAGAGCTTTTGCTTTTGACATTCAAGGAACTTAGCTTGTCCACTAATTCTATTGATACAACCATTTAGTTGAAACAAAAAACAACAAATCAGAGTGAATTAGCAAGAAGATCCATCACTACAGAGAGCCATTGAAATTGGATTCCAAAAATTCCTTGCACAGAAAGCATTTGACTTGAGAATTTGAAACAAACCCAAAATGGAACAAGCTCCTTAACAATATACTTGCTCCACCAAGAAGGAACTATCTATGCTTTGGAAGCTGTGCAGGAGAAGGCTTTTTGTTGAGAAATCAGACACATTCCAGAAAATCTATTTTGAGCTCAAGGGGACTTCTTCATTCATCTGCATATATGAAGGACCACATAAGTAGAAATGCTGTAAAGGTTATGCCCAATACGCTGTGTTCAAACTTACTGATTTAGCAAGCTCTTTGGCTTTTTCATCATTAAATCCTAGTGTTGCCAAAATCTTGTGACCAGCAGACTCTATTTCTGACCAAATCCCTAGAAGTATATGAGTAGTGGTTATTTCTCCACTATCACCTGTAATTCACACAACAATCTAATAAGACATCAAGGATGGAAAGAAAATAAGAAATATGTCTACCATGTAATGTCATCATGCATCAACATTTTAATGACAATACCACATTGTGATGAGTCACCATTAAAGTTAACCCATTGACACTTTAAAGTAGAAAAACTGAAGGAATAACAGAAGGGAAACTAAAATAATTAATAATGTCATTAAGGGAAACTAAAATAATTATTTATATGATTAAAAATAACATATCAAAAGGCCATTATCCAGACATTAGATAACTGGCTAAATAAATCTAAAATAACAGATTTTCAATGAAGCATTCCAGAAAAATAATTTAGATACTTGATCACACAAAGAAAATAGCAAAGATTCTTAACATGCAATCAGAAATTGACCTGACTTAAGCAATGCAACCATACCAAAAGCTAACATAAAAAGTTCTACAAAACCTCCATCTCCCATTATGAGAATTCCACAGTTGATAATTTGATTTGTATTTACATCCAACATGAGTATCTCATGCTTAACAATCTTTTCTAAAAATAATGCGACCATATGTCAAAATATTAACAAACAAACAAGCGCAACCTCCTAAAGATCTAATCGTATACATAACTGATTCAAGCCAAGTGCATGAATAAAACAATGTTCTGTTCCTGCAAAACACAACCAATTTTTTTTGGTCAATAAAACGCAACCAATTTCATGCATAAACGTATTCCATAGCAAATCTAGCACCATGAAGTTGCAAGTTTCCAATTATAACTTCATAGGAAAAATCATTAAAAAGCACCTGACTTTAGTTTCTCGTCAACAGCCCAATCAAGGGCTCTTTGAGCCTGTTCAGTCAATGGGGGATGCTCAGGGCTAAAATAATACAAATCAGATTTCCCAAGTAAGTTTATAATTTCTTCTCGGACCTTGAAAAAGGTGATCCCATTAGTTCTTAGGAACTTTGCAGCTGGACTTGTTCCTGCAATGATAAAACATTTAGTAAAACCACAAAGGAGAAATAATAAAACATTGATAATGCATATGATAATTTCACAGTAATAAGTTAGTAGCATATCAAATTAACTTAATTGATAGTTGATGCTTCTATATTCTAGAACTTAATAAATTCCAGTCCACTTACAAATTTCAGATGGAATTATCACCTCGATATCAATGATCTTAGAGTATTAGCTCATGCTTTTCTCTCAACAAATAACATGCTTACACAAACCTTTTAGAATAGGAGCAGTAGTTCATGGTTCCAAAAAAAAAAATTCCTTATGTAATATCAAAAAGACAATACTGAAATTAAAATTGCAAGGAACGAGAACAGACAAACATAAAGTAAAGCATTTTTTAATGTTTTCTCGTGCACAGTTTAACTGGCAATCGCCATTTTTCCTGTAAATTGGTAGCTCAAAACCGTATCCTTTCAATTGGTATCACTTATCAAGACTAGCTGACCTTTAACATAATGAAAATTGCATACTAATCCCTTTCACTGAATACATTACTGAGGAATAAAATAACTCCATAATATCAACATCTAAGCAACAAAACAATGCTTGTCAAGTCAAACATCATTTGAGCAATAATGAGATAAATATGTTCAGTTCAGAATTCTACTCTGAAGTCTAGATTATAATTCAGTAGGCACCGATAAAATGATAGTTAAAGATGGGCTAACCTTCAATCAAAATCCCCATTAGAAGCGCTTCAGTTCCAGTATTTGGATACTTGAGCTTCCTAGCCTCCAATTCCCCTAACCCAAATGACCTTATCGCCCTCGCCGACCATCTAATCACTCAAAAAAACGTTTCTTTATGTCAAAAAACTTCTAATACACACAAACTCAATCACAGTAAGTTACTGATAACGCACTTGGGTATCTTCTCTGAAGGGTGTTTCCTGCAAAAGAAAGAAAATTAAACTAATTAGACCCGTAATTATTAGAAAAAATCAAAAGACAAACGCTCACACGCAAGAGAATCGAGACTTGCTTAGTGGGGAGACTCGATAACACTGTAGCGACCGTGGAGCCGGGGCATTTAAGGACTAAATTGCTCAAATTGGATTGCTTAATCAAAATCTTAGTACCGTAAAACGAACTCAGAGGCAGTAGGAATGAACAGTTGTGAGGCTTTTGGGTGCAAATTCGGGAGGCGGGGAGTGAAATTGGGATAAATGAGAAGGTGTGAGTAGCCATTAGCAACTATCCTAAAATTTTGAAGTAGAGTAAATAATGGTTGATTAAAAAGTGATTTCGTGGAGGGATTATGGCTGGATTTGGTCTTTCATGGACGGTCCCCGTCCTTCTTACCCTTCCAATCTTTGCCCTAGCTTTCAAGTTCAGGCTAAACATTAACGTACCAAGGATAGACGTCGTGTCGCTTCAAAAGGAAAATTACTCTTTCTTTCTTTTTTCTTTTTTCCTTTCTGCCAATTAATTTCATTACTCATTCAGATATTTGTGTGCTATTATTGTTATTTTCTTTTGTTGATAATTTTTTATAATAGTAAAGTCAAATATAAAATATGTATTATTGTATATTTTAAAATTATAAATTTGTTTAATTTACATGATGTCATATTTCTTAAACTAATTTTTATAGTTTTTTATGTACAAGATTAGTAAATATTTTTCGTACTCATTTTTATGAATTTTCATTTGTTAAAATTATTTATATAAATTAAGATGATAAAAATTATGAACATCTAATGATCACATGTATTAAAGATGGATTTATAATGAGAGGCACTAACTGCCGTTATTGATTCTTTAATTGTTTCTTTATTTATTTAGATAAATTTTTTTAATTTGCTTTTATGTGATAATTTCATCCCTAGTATCAATTTGATTTATTTAAAATCATAATTATAAAACATAATTGAAATTATACTAGTATTATCATTTCAATAATAAATATTGATTATTTTCATACAAATTTATTTTATAATATTTGACTGTTAAAGTTTGATCTATTAGATTTTTATTTTTTTAGGGTATAAATGATTTTTATAAAAAAATCATTTACTGTTGTTATGACAAGCTCCAGCAAGCTTTTTATGAATTAAATTTTGAGTCAATTACGAATGAATTGAATTGCTTTCTAGCCCTGACTTTATTTTATTAACAAAACTCAACTAGTCATCCTTTTTTTCCTTCTCTCCTTCAGGTTTTCTAAATAATCTTTTAAATCAAATTTTTGGCTATTTTGATTAGAAATGGGCGTATTTCTTTTAATTTTTTATATATTGTCTTATATTTTCTTGAATAAAATCTAAATTACTTATTTGTAAGTTTATTTCTTTAAAACTAGAGATTTTATATGTGTTATATTCTATTTATTCAAATTATCTCAAATTTAGCCAAATTTATATATTTAGATATTAGATATGTGATTTTTTATGAATATATATCTAATTGTTATGAATGTTTGTTGTATTTATTGAGGATCATATATTTTTTAAGAAAAGTTTTTTTTATTTTTTCATGTAAATTTTATTTCTTATTAAGTTTATGAAATTTTGAGGTTTGCATTTAATAGAATCTTATTAATGATATTCAAGGTATCACCTTCATTTAAAAATCATAAGAGTCGATATTTAGTTTTAATAATTATTGGATTGAGTATATTTTCGTCGATTTATAATTTTAAGTGTTTAATAATTTGATTCAATAATATTATAGATATATATATATTTTTTTAATATTTTGATGTATGTTTATTATTATTATATTTATATATTAAATGATACAATTTATTAATTAAAAAAATTAATGGCTCAACCCAAACTTCAATATTAGAAAAAGAGCTTAACTCAGAGATTTTTATATTATGAATCTCAAATTATATAGTATTGTGACTTTAGAATTTAAAATTAACGAGCATACACAAAAATATTAATAAATATTTATAAACATATAAGACCATACTAATAAATATAAAAGAAAATGATCATTATATGTTAATTAGTTTTGAATTTGAGATAATAATACTATATAATAAGGAGTCATGATATAATTTGCCCTAACTCAAGTGATGGGCCGATTAAATCACAAAATGATCTCTAGTTGGTTGGGCCACGTGATGTGTGTTTTAGTCGCGTAGCTGCCGCGTGGGTCCCGACCTCAAGGCACTCGGCACGCTGCACACCTCCAGAGGAAAAAGGTCACGGTTCCGGATGTTAAGCCGCCATGCCAAGCTCAGCGAGGGATGTTTCTTACCACGCGGTGACTCTGGAAAATCCACTCTAGCAACTGCCTTGCAGTGATCTCGGTCCTTTCATGGTAAATTCATTTGTACTAAGTTCGGTCATTATAATATACACCTAATATTGTATTATAATAACTTGTGAACTGCTGGAGTATTTATTAGTTTTTTTTAATTCTGGTTAGACTTTGGTTGTGTTTCTTTTTATCTCAAAATTTTTAAAACCGAATTAATGGTGAATTTAATAATCACTTGTGATTTAATTTATCAAATCGATTCAATTTGTTTATATAAAAAATATATTTTATATAAGTAAGATATTATATGAAAATTAAAACAATAATAAATACTATATAACAAAAATTTAAAATTATAAATATTTGAAACATCTAAAATATTAACCAAAAATTTAATAAAAAAATTAATTTTTATGTTTCTGAAATTATAAGCGTAAACATACTTATGCATTGAAAAAAAAAGCTGCGAATACAAAACTGAAAACAAGTAGAAAATTTGACTAATTACATGAAATATCCAAAGAGAATTTGTTGATTGTTTGATGCGGTAGGAAATTGAAGTGTGAGAGTTGAATTTGGTGAAACGATGAGAAAATAATTATGCGCGATAACTGTGGGATGGTTGAGTGGCACTGAGCTTGTGTAGTCAAGGAAATTATAGGATGCGTTAGAGGTGACTGTGAAATATGATATTATATAAATTTTTATTAAAAAAGTAATAACTTTTTTTAATGAAAATGAAAAAAAAATAATTTAAAAAGGGAAAAATGAAAAAAAAAAAAAAAAAAAAAAAAAAAAACTAACAAAGACAAAGATAAAAGTCCTCAAAAAATAGGAAAATAGCGCCTTATGTAAGAACGCATTTCATAGGAGTCGTTGAGCGACAGAAACAAGCATAGGAGAGCGGCGGCGTGGCGCCTTATGCAAGAACGCATTTCTCAAAAAATGGCAAAAGCGAGAAAGCGAAATGCGGGGGGGGCACTTCCGTAATTGCAAGGGATTGCGCTGATATTTGGTTTCTTCCTTTTAACTGGAAAGAGAAGAAAAGAAGGGATGTAGAAGACAGCAGAAGTAGAACTTGGACTCCGCAGCAGAATTCCGCATTCCCCGCAAATTTATTATTCTCATAATTCAAATGTTATTAAAAGTCCTCCTTCTCACGATTCAAGATCCTTCTTTATCTTCTTGCTTCGAGCTCGCGCGAGTAATATACCTGCACTTCCCTTCCCGCAACAAAACTTCTCCGTTTACGCTCTCACCAAATCCCGACAATTTATGACTTACAGGTCCATTTCGGATCCCAATTCCTCGTTTCCTTTTTATTTCATACTCTGGATTTCAAATCCATCGCCACGCATTTTAAAGATTAACGACTTTTCGGACCTTTTTTTAAAAAAAATTGGTTTGAGCAAAACGTTTTTCTCTCGAGTCTGGGGGATCTGGCATTTGCCTTTGATTTTTCCTAATATGGTAAATTTTGATACAATCTTGGATAATTGAAGAATTAACAATCGGAATTTCAAGGATTTTCTCTGTTTACTTGTGATTATAGAATTATCGTGAAGTATTTGATGGCATTACATCATATTCCTTTTTCATTTTTTATCTCACTTTTTTTTTTTTTTTTATTAATGAGGCATCATTATTTCCTTGTCGTTTTTTTCTGTTATCAGATATACAAATTGAATTCTTTTGATTGTTCCTTTCTTATTTTGCTTTCTCAGGTTAGTGAATTGAGGATTATAACTGCGGCGAATTGATCTCTGTAGCTGTTACTCTTCATTTAGAAGCCCAGAGAAAGAGAGAGAGAGAGAGAGCAAAAAATTGTGGGAGATATTTTTTTTCAATTTAAATTTATCTAATTTTTATTGTCCCCGCTATCCAAATGATTCGCATTTGCATATAGAATCTAAACCTATTATAGAAGCCATGACTTCGGATTCGCCAAAGGGCGTCTCTGGATTGGTCGCCTTACCGCGGTCGCTTTCGTCCATGGCAGTCTCTATTGGAGGTCTTGCCATTTTCTTGGTTCTTGCATCTTTGCTTCTGGTTTCATACCCCATAGGTCCCACTGTCCACGGGTATTTTTACGGTGTTGATAAATCGAATAAATTGGTATTGCCTGTTGTTCCTGGGAACGAAAGCAACATTGATCATAGCGTTGATAGTGATGTAGATGTGGTAAATAGGAATGCCCACTCTGGATCTAGTTTTGAAGTACCCGTTAGTTCTACTGGTGTTGATGATACTGTAAATGCCATTGATGGGAGAGAAAAAGAAGTATCCAAGGAGAAGGACAGTCCAGTTGCTTCTAGTGGTAAAGAAAATGGCGTGTCTGATAATTCTGGTAGTCTTGATAAAGCATTGGATGAAACTAGTTCAGCTGCTTCTGCTTCAGATTCCAAATCAGTGGCTAAGTCAGTTGTATCTGATGTGTCCAGCAATGCAACCCAGATCACTGCAGATGATTCAGGTGCCCTTTATTATCTTGCATAAATTTCTTGAAAATCTTTTAGTATAATATTATACTTTTTCTTTTTTAATTGGAACCTATTTTAGAAATTAATGATTGGTTGATTATTGAACCTATTTTAGAAATTAATGATTGGTTGATTATTTTTACATGCATGCTTAGTATGATTATTTGCTGATATAATTAATTTATTCTCTAACTGCCATATTTTGAATTTCCAGTTTCTATTAAATCGATGGTTCATTTATTATTATTATTGGTTCAATCCGATTGTTAAATGGTTTGTGTCCATCATTAACTATATTTTCCTTTTTTTTTTTTTGAGGAGAACTATGTTTTCCTGTTTCATTTCCAAGTATAAAGTACATCCCCTCTGGCACACGATCAGAATATCTGCCATCAGTTCCTCACTCTTTAATCTAGAAATGAGATCTTACACTAATTTTCTTTAAAATTAACTGCGACTTTATAATTAGGTATAGTGATGATAGTATCAATAGACGATTTTTCAGTAACGAATATCACTGCAAGTCAATGGACTTGAGTCCTGATTTTTTGACCTCTCTGCAAATGTGAGGAGATTTCTCAAGTCCTGTTTGCAAAACCAGGCAAGGGGTGGAGACTGAATGGAGCATTACTAGAGCATGATAGTTATCATTGTCATGTAACCATAATCATAGATTCTGCAAGTTGTCTACCTGTCTTTTTGAGGTATAAAAAGAAGCTTAGTTTTCCATAATCTGTAGTCCATGTTGGCATACTTGTTTTCGCAAAATATGAGTTAGAATTATTTTGTCACATAGCAATGTTTTAGTTTTCTGCTCCATGAGGCCATGGTGCCTGAAGAGCAAAACAATGTATCTGAACTTGTTTTTACATTCTGCACAACTGGCTCAAAGCCTGTTATAAATAATGGTTTTTGGTGCATAAATGTAGGGGTATGGAACTGAATAGGAAAAGTATTTGGCTGCATTTTTTGGCTTCATTTTTGTATGGAAAATAATGTTCAGATGTTAAGAAATTTGTGTATAAATTTTTTTTTTTTAATTGCTGGATTCTTTTTTCTTCCCCTCCACCCCAACCTATGTCTTCGATCTGTCAGAGTCTAATTTGTTTTTGCAATTGCTAATTGTAGCTTGTGATCTCTACCATGGAAGTTGGTTCTTTGATCCCTCGGGACCATCATATACAAACAACACATGCCCTGTCCTGACCCAGATGCAGAACTGTCAGGGAAATGGGAGACCTGACAAGGATTATGAGAATT